>VZRX01013804.1:0-11839 GCA_013398075.1 Notiomystis cincta
ATTACTGTATGGTGGGGGGAGGAAGCAGCGCCAAAGGACAGGAGGACAGAGACTGAGCAATATGCCTTACCCAGTTTAAAACTGATACAGTAATAAATTGAAGGCTAATGGCTATGGTCAGGCTGTTTTTTCCCCTAAGCCAATTGATTTAAATGGCAGTAATTTGGCTAGCAAGGCTAGTCCTGTTTAAATTAAACCCATTAATATAATAGCACCAGTCCTGAATTAAATCCATCTGTAGCAGAGCCTCCACCGGTCAGTGGTTTAATAACTGTCCAGGGATGTCCTGAAAACACCCACATTCATACAAACACGGATAAGAGATTAAAACAGGATCCAGAAAACCTCCTGTTTCACTAGGATGTAAGAAGCAGACATCTGTTACAGTCAGGGACAGGAAAACCACAAACCTTGATTCTTCTTCTAGAAGCACAATCTGCAACTTCTTTATGTATGTTTTCACAAACTCCTGCCCCTCCCACTCCTTTTCCTCACCTTGGCAATTCCATTTAAATTTGTTTGCCTGATGACTTATACACATGTTGACCAACGTAAAAAGTTTCAAAAAATGCTATGTGGAGCAACAGGCTCAAAAAGGACATTGAAATGTATCTGAGGATTAGCATCCGATATAGAAAGCCTATTCTTGGCAGAGGCCTTCACAATGTGGTTAGGATTGATCTTTTGACTTCCTCCCCTATTGTTCTTGATTCCCATTGTGGCAGGCTGCTATGTATTATGAGGCAATTTCTTTCCTTACTTGAAGGACTATGCAGGATTTTCCTCAGACTTATTTAATGTCAAGCCTTGCCTGTGGGAACTAAAGGATGCAAGTCTTCCATTTTAAAGAAAGCATCTTTGTGCTTCAGCCTCACCTTTGTGAGATCAATAGCACCTTCAAAGTAGTTCTTCTTTTGAAAACCGCCTTATAGTTTCCTTCTTTAACAGGCAACTCCACTGTATCGGAAAGACTGAGTTTATTCTATATTTTGCTTGGTTATGTCCCACTGACTTACTTATGGCTGTTTTAAGTTATGATTCATCATGTTGGACATCTGTCAGCTTCAGGTGAAGTTGTTTGCTTCACTGGACGGATATTAGTGTTGAGACTTGCATGTAATAAATATTACGGTTTTGTCTGAATTTAGGTTTGCACTTTGCAGTGGAGGGAATGAATGCTGTTTAGGATTAAATAGCATCAGATATACTCTGTATCCTTTTGTGTATATAGCTGAAGAATCCAGGTCTTATAATGCATATCGAGTTCTTAATAATTTTTCCCAATTCCCTGCCTCAGCATTTTTGTATAGACTGCAAAAAAGAAAAGACTGTTTCATGACAGTCTGTGCCAAATGATCCTCCAGTAATTCTGCCCCAGAACCACATGCTCCTCTGAACTAAAAAGAATGAACAGCACATCCTGAGCTTTTTCCTAGACAGTACTCATAAACTTGCCTCAGATTGAGATTGCCTGACATTTTTCATTATAAGTCCCTGCTTTCAGTCACTTACCACTTTATTTAACTGAATAGAAAATTTCTCTGTGTCTATGGACACTTATGGACAGTAAAAGATGGTGAGGTCAAGAGGTTTTTCCGTTCAGGCTTTGCTGTATTTTTTGGTAGCATAAAGCCTTTTGCTTTGTCCAAGCTACAAAAAGCTGTGGGAATATCATTAGTTGTATGCTTAGGTCGGACAAGTTTTGCATATGTAAAGTGTTCAAAGATACAGCACAGGAAAAGTACTATGAGCAAGATGGACAAATTTTTAATTGTTTAGCAAGCTTGGTCTGTCCGTGCTCTCCTTCACTATAAGAGTGTGAATGCAAAGCCCTGATAATACTTCAGCATTGCAAAAATCTCAGTTTAATATGCACTAATCAGAGGCAGAATTTATTAGCTTGGGTTCAGTCTTGAGCTAACCCATGCGCAAAATTTCCAGTCTATTCAGAGTTTGTGCAGAGCAAACCTGTATCTTTGAGAAACAGGCCATGAGGACATAGCCTTAGGCTGTTACCTTAAAGAAGAAAGGACAATTAAATAAATTGAGCAAAAATTAATTGAATTTAGCATATAATCTTATCCCAGAACGATCGCAGAAATAAATGCTTCCACAGAACTTTATGAGTCATCCATCATTCTACAATGCAGAACTCCCCAGTCAGCTCAGAAGTCTTTCTATCCCACAGCAAAGCAGTTCTTTAGGAAATCACCTAAGTCAACATCTGGGCATATATTCCCAGACCCATTTCCATTGGACAATCAAGGTCCTCAGAAAAAGGAATTATGCATAAGTATGAATTTGGAATCAAGAGCAACCACAGCTGGCTGTAGCTCACATGCTTTGTCTGATACCTTTTATATCATCTGCTCTTAAGCTTCAGTAGCTAGATCCCAACTAAGAAACTGAGGGTTTAATAGCCCCTTTGAACACTGTCAGCAAGTCATACATATATATACACACACACACATCCCATAGGTATGTATCCCAGTAATAATTTAGGACAAAAAAAAGGCAGATGGCTTTTAGATGGAGCCAGGAAATACATCTGGTTCATGCCCATATGTTCTTGCTATGCTCCTCAGTTTTATTTAAGTTAATGTAAAAATGCTGAAAATGATCAAATGATGACATTTTGCAGAAATTGATGTTCATTCCATAATCAATCGTTACCAAAGACAGATACCAGAACGCACAAAAATCAGTGGAATTTTTGAATTTTTTCTGTTAAGGATACGTGATCTTGCAATATAAAGAAAAATGTGTGATTTTATTAGTTACTGAGCTATAATTTTTCTCTTTTTCTAAACCTTTCTGTATGTTACACTTTCAGCAAATAAATTATATTATCTGTAGGAGATGTGAATTATCCTACAGCAATGTAAGGCAAGACATTTTGTGACAGACCTTTTCTGTAAAATTTGATTTTTAGTTTTTGAGTCTGTTTTGAGAGTGAGGGAAGAAAAGTGATCTTCAGTGCTGGCAACTCCTTGTATAAAAAGAAAATGAAAAGTATATCCAATGCATTCTCTTCTTAAGACATTTTGAAAATTTTCCATTGCTTTCTCAATTTTAGTGGATTGTGGTTTGAAAGCCTAACTGCCAACAATGACCACAGCGGTTTGAAAGAGCTGTTATAAGAACGCAAAAACATGTAATTAAAGAACATTTCCATCAAACCATTGAAGAGAAGGAAATTATTAAGCAGTGCACAGAAACATACAGGGCAAGAAGATATAAATCGAACCTTTGTATTTGAGCCCTTTCCTCTACTTGACTTTCCCAAATCTGAGACCAAAGAGAATAATTACATTGCTTAGAGAAATCTTTTTTTAAACAAAGTTACAGTAATTTTTCTTTGATTGAAAAGGTCTTCCTTTGTTTGCCATTTTCCTGAATCTGAAGTCTCACCGCCTTTACCCATTGTAAGCAGAGCAGTCAACACAACATTCCCACTTTCCATCTCATTTTACAAGACATCACTGAATGTTAATCAAAATACTGTAGTGAGCCCATTGATGTATCTTTGGGCAGACTTACCACCTACATAGCCTACCACAAACTTCACAAATACAAGACATCATATTATGCCCTAGTCTTACACCACTGGTTTGAGATGCCTTTGAAAGCTGTAATATCTCTCCTTCTTTCAACTGCAAGGGGTAGAGAATTTTCATAATAGAATATTCAGTTCCTCGATTTTTGGTTCTGAGTCTTCCTTAGCTGATGGATGTTTTCATAGTTTATGGAAGCCCATGAAAATCTTTAGAATAAAATTTTGACCAAAAAACAAGGCTTGCTAAAATATATCTAGGACATTGACACATTTACAGAAAACTGTACTACAGCATTTGGAAGACTATCCTATCAAATATCTCTTATATTCATGTGTCCTGAATGAGTTTAATATTTTAAAGAGAAATTAAAAACAAGACCCCAACCCACCTCAAGAAGATAATTGTAATTCCCATAGACTCTTCTCTTTAAAGTGCACATGAAATGTACTGAACTGGCAGGAAAAAAGAACAGAGAACAGCTTTCTTTCTATGTAATGAGTGTGGTTTTGGTATTAGAAAGTCCTCTGTCACATAGAGTTTTAACTCATAAGAAATTACCAAACGAGGAAATGATTAATTCTTTCAAATGCTAGCCAGGATTATATTTACCAAAAAAATATTAGAGACAGGGGGAAAAAAGAGTGATTCACGATGCTATTGTCATTTTACTTTCAATTTATCAGTGATTGTGTCATGAAATGAAGCAATATAAATGATAATAATGTGTTGTTATGACTCTGTGTGTCATTTGCATTATGTGACATTCCGAATTTTTCAATTTGAGTGTTTAGAACGGAAATTGTTGCCTTTGTTCCTATATTGGCAACTACCTGCTGGCTGAATTCTCTGAAGAAAACATATATTTTGGCCTATCTTAAGTTAAAATTATTAATTTATTTACCATAAACGGTGACCTCCGGCCTATATAAGTATGGGTACATAGCCAGACATTAAGACCTGTACATGAACACACTGTGTAGTCCATGTATACCTGAAGGTCCACAGATGAGCTTGTGCTATACACATTAATATATTCTGCATTGTATGTGTTCATAAATATGGGGTTTCTGATGGCAGGAAGGACAGCATACTTCATTTTCATGAGTTAGGAATGACTGCATAACTCACAGGTGGCAGAGCAGAGGAAAGTCACTAATGGATTCTGTACAGTCATCCCTACTGGATAAAAATGAAATTCCATTACACTGTCCACCATCACATATTATATTTATGCCATATCAGAGACTTATGTCTATAGAGTAACTAAACTTTTTGTTACCCTTTGCTGAAGAAATCATTATCATTGAAGAAATATAAAGACATATTGCTGGGTTTTATTTCCCGCTGGCAGCGTCTAAATATGTATTTCATACAAGTAAACACACACATACACCCCCATTAATAATGTGGTGTTTTTCCTAGTCCGTTTCTGAGAGCTACTGCAATGAGTTCATCTGTCCCCTGGATATGATGGAATTTCTGCTACTTAGATTTATACATCTGGGGTTTTACATCTTTTCAGTCTCTGAATGTATTCTGGATTTGTTGTGGTGTAAGAATAACGTCCTAAAAGACAACACATGCAATCAGCTTACAGAGAAACAGAATTAGGCCTTTGTCCCTGATTTAGCTGTAGAGGCATACTTCACTGCTTAAAGGACAGCAATAGGTAACAGCAACAATTAAGCCAAGCCTGAGACACCTACATCACCTGTAAATAGCTCTGTGTTATTGTAGGATAGAAATCATCATGAATAAAGTAGCAATCAAAGCAAATTAACAAAAAAAAATAAACATCTCTAGGTGATATTGTCCTTCCAAATTGACTGTCCTACCAGCCATATCAGCAACAAAGCAAAAACAGAAGCTCAGTTTCCATTTCTAAACCTACATATCAATCTCATCTTATTCTGACAACCTAAATTTTCTTCCTTTAAAAAAAATGCTTAGCCTCCATCAGACACTAGTAAACATTCCAAAAGTGTCATTAAGCTGGATAAGTAGACTTTAGAGAATCAGGGTAGTATATCAAACAAGACTTTTGTCCAATTTATATATTTGAAAAGGAACTTAATGCTAAATAAACAGGTGGGACAAAAGCTCCAGCCCTGTTCAAAGAAGTCAAACAGCAGCTTTTACCAAGTCAGTTTTTTCTAATTTTTTTTAAACACGAGCAGAAAAGTGAAGAAGCCAGCTCTCTGAAATATCATTTTCCACACTATCTTCAAAATTTTTTTCAAGTTAAAGGCTTATATTAAATTTAGAGGTCTCTGTGTTTGTAGCCAAAAAGAGCAGACACAGTCTTAAAAGACAGAACTGGACAGCATAGTATAGTAGGATGCATACCAGGCTTGTAAAGCCTTACCAGGAAAGGTTATCTCACAGTAACTAACATGTCATCACTTTCAAATCAGATAATTACTTTGATGAAAAAACTATTAAATTGCTGACTGTTTTTATGGAAAGGATGCTCTCCAGCTCCCTGAAATAGTGAATAGACAGCTCTTTTAGTCACTTTATTTATCTTCCACTCACAAAATAAGGTGTTATATTGTCTTCTGTGGGTTATCTCACTATTTACATCAACATAAAAGAGAACAAAACATTTTTTTCTCTACAGATGATTTTTGGACAATATGGAGAACATTTTAACTTGCACTGGGGAATAAGACAGCATTTAACCTGGGTAATAATTGGCTCACCAGAATGGGAAGACACAGAATACTACTGTGAAATTTTCTTGTTTTTTGCGTAAATGTGTCAATATATATAATGCCATATCCCCCTCAGGAAAGAATTGTTCTTTGCAATTTGTCACCTCTGATATACTAAAGAAACCCAACCAACAAAACAAAGAAAAATATGATGCACAGAAGTGTGTATGGAATATTATACTGTGCTGAACAACACCCTAAGATCTGATGCCACAATTTATGTCAAGACTTTCTGAATACTGAAATAATGTTGCAGCTACAGAAGTTTTAGTGGCAGCATTTGCCTCGATTCTACAGAGGTTCAGTGACATAGACAGGTTGGTTCTCTGGCTTCTTGTCTAACAGAGAGAAAAAGTAACTTTCAGCATTCCGGAATATTCATGTGGGGGAATGAAGTTTAGCATTAAAAATTTATCCTTAATCCTTCTTCTTCTTCTTGACCTTACTTCTTTTTTCTTTCTTCTTCTTTTTTTGTCAAGAAGTGATTTGGTTTGCAGAAATAGAATGGTTTAATAAAACTGGTCTTCTTCCTTCTACTAAAAGTTTACCTGCGAGAGCCCCGAACATAATAAAATCAGATTATGAAGGCAATCATATTTACTTGTAATAAATCAAATCTTCCAGACATCAGTTAAGTCTCCCTTACTGCACTGGGACAATATCGTGCATGCATACATCAATACCTGAGGTGTCAGAGATATATTTCATAAGTTCAGAAAAATTGCATACACACTTGCAGCGCCATTATAAGCAGTGAATTTGTAATGCGAACATTATGATGTATAAAGTGGCTTTGTTCCTACATTTAATAAGCATCACATGTCAAGCTCACAAACATAATGGAATTTGCTGGTGATTTACCATTAGATGTAGTATATTGTTTTCAGGAAAAGAAGTTTTCCACACTTTATCAACAGTATCCAATTTTAAGAAGCCATCAACTTTCTCTCCTCTGAATGTAGAAGATTCTTTAGATTAGTGAAATAAAATAAAATCCCAGCCAGTGGTATACTCTATTAAGTTGAATGAAGTCAGTGCAAGACATTTCCAGTTGCAGACAAAATGTTTCCTTCAGACTATCCCTGCAGAATATATGTCTTTATTATTCTAATTTTGGTATAGACTAGGATGCTGGAGAAGGTCTTGCCTAAGGTATGCTCTGCCTGCCCAATATAAGAGCTGTAGTATGACACTCATGCTGAGGCATTTTCAGGTGTTTTCTCACATAGCAAAGTTCATTGACATATCGCAATATTTTCAGTCTAAATCACAGAGCAGCAGAGCACTTTTTTTCCCTTTTTTCTTTCCTTCAGAAATTGATAAAATGAGAAGACTTGGACCATAAACCTCTGCTGATATACATTTTTACTGTGCACTTCAGTACTGCCTATTAGAAATATTTTACTAGGTGTCCTGGTTCTGACCAGGCCAGGCCAGGGACAGGGATAGGGACAGGGTTAATTTTTGCAGTAGCAGGAGCAGGCATGGCTGAGCCCTGGAGGTTATTCTATACCATCTCATGTCATTTTCAAGGAAGGTGCTGAGGAGTCCCTTCAGGCCCAGGAAGCATGGCAGAGAGAGCAGTCAGATAGCACAATCTGTGATCTTTAACCTTTGTGCTTCCTATTCTCCTCTCCATCCTGCTGCCAGGCGATGTAGATGGGGGAGTGAGTAAGCAGATCATGATTTGGACTCTTTCACTGAGAACACTGAATTGGGACATATCATTCCTAAGCCATGACAGAGGGCAAATTGCAAAATTTGAATATCAAGCAGACAGACATCTTGAATATTGAACCACACAAACAACTTTCCTTGAACTATGAGATAAAAGGTCCTTGACTTGCATACAGAAAAAAAAACCTCTGTAGACCTTAATCCTTCTAGGTCACCTGAGCCCAAATATTTACTAAGACAAAAATGAGACTGTCAACAGTTGACACTTAAAGTTTTGCTGGGTTTATAATGGGAATAAAGAAGTGTGGTGCTATTTTCCTCCTTGGAAGTGCTGTTTTGCCTTTTCTTAATAAGAGCATTCGTAGTTTTGTAAAGTTTATTCAACTCTGTGTCTGAAGCAAGTTTACTATGTAGCATTTGGTGTTTCCCAGCAGAGCTCATAGGATTAAATTTAATCACATTGGCAACGACATCTCATTCTGCTTTCGTTTCCCTTCTCCATTTGAAACTTCCTGAGGGTATGTACAGCTCTGTTCTCTAACTATATATATATGTATGTATGTATGTATGTATGTATGTATGTATTTATGTATAGTTGTGGGGTTTTTTCATTAAAGCAATCCATTATTTAAAAGAATTGGTAAACTTTATTCCTAGAGAGACACTATCTCTAAAACCCACTTGCTCTAGTTTAAGCCAGGTCTAGGTTTCACAGGTATTTGTTTAAGGTAACATTTGGTGATCTACATCCCTTGTCCACTACTCAGATGTCTTTTGCAGCCACCTTTCTTTCTCCGGTACCCCCTCAGTTTCCCTTCTCCAGTACCCCCTTATCTGACCCAATTCAATTCTTGTGCAGTCTGGTACAAGGGAAAGAAACATGATTTCAGATGACTTTGAGAAATTTCTGGTATTTGGCTGATCATTTTCTCAGTTAGATACACTCTTCTGGCATAAATGAGACAGGGAGGAGAAGGAGAGCTACCTAACCCATGTTTATCACTGGCAGGAGTGCCCAGGAAACCTCCCACCACATATAAACTTCACTATCTGAAGCAGGCAAACATGAAAGAACATGCCACTGTGGTACCTACAGTTCTCATTTATGTGGTGAGTTCGGGTACAATGCAAGAAGAGGCAAAGCACATGAAAAATGTCTCACCTTCTGTTTTGAGGCACACAGCAGATCATATCCTTAGCACTAAGAAAAGGAAAAAAAAAAACTTTAAAAAGGAAAAAAACCCTGCAGGAACAATGAAAATAAAGCCTTAAATATTTTTTCAGGTCTACTTTTCTTAGTTCATAAGCACTGATAAATTTCACAGAACTTCTATGAAGAATTATATTGCTAGAACTATGTACGATATTTTAGGTAAAATTTAAGGGGCCTGGTAAAAGTTCAGATTTCAAAAGACAAATGTTCCACTGAGAGACATTGAAAAATTAACTCCATCAGTTTTTAAAAACCTAGCATTTTTATTTTGGCCTTACTAAGAGTGATATAAGCAATATTTAAAAAAAAAATTCAAATTCCAATTATTTTTTTTAATATTTCATTCAATTTCATAGGGTTTATTTAAATCCTCAAAATCTAGGTGAAACATCTAAAGAAACGTTTTAAGATCTTTTTGATCTACATTTTTAACTGTTTATCCTGTTGGAAATATGATCTAATTATAGATCACAGAATATTCTGAGCTGAAAGGGACCCAAAGGATCACCAAATCCAACTCATATGTGAATGGGATTGATCCCATGACCTGGGTGTTATTAGCACCATGCTCTAACCAACTGAGCTAGAGTACTAAAGATGTTATTATTTCCATATGCATTTTACAAATGAAAAATCAATATTCATGGAGAACACAGCCAAAATGATTGAAGTGTCTATCAGTATGGTGTAACCAACTTAAAGCAAAGCTTTTTCAAAATAATGGTTCCATCAATTTCAGTTGCAGATGTGAGTGCTCAGCATTTCTAGGAATCAAGATCTAGAAATCTTAAATTAATATCAGAAAACAAGTAATATATATACTCAATGAAACCCGTGGAGAAACTGTGGTTCAATAGTCTGGCCCAAGATCAAAATAAAACTTAGATAAATGTATAATAAGTCTTCCCTTCCCGATGAAGTCACCTCTCATACAAATTCTGAATGCAATTCAGAAGCACTAAGAAGTAATGCATATGTTCTCTCAGAGGAAAAATGGCTTAGAGATGTTACAGGCATACAGGATGTGAAGAAAACGAACTGACAACAAAGATGAACTTAGTAGCTTAATTTTGGTAATCCAACAAGTGTCCAGAAAAAAGGAGTATGCAAGAACAGTTATAGGCATGAAAAAAGTTTGCATGAAAGTCCTCTAAATATTAAAACATTTAGTCTTACAATAAAATGGGTGCACTACGGGGTTTTTTCATTATGAAGAATTCCCTGTTTGCAGCAATTGCCTGGAAAAAGTTCTTTTTCATATTATAAGATCCAAAGATTCCTGCTCCTTCTGAGTCATGATATTACTCTCCAGACTGGCTGAATTTAGTAAAGAAGTTAAAGAAACATTCAAATTATATGTTGTGAGACAGCTAATAAGAGAGTTGCTTGTCCACCTCACTCTCCTTGAGGCTGCATTTCCATTTGAACTAGTTTTTGTAGCTCAGTGGTGGAAGCTGGTGGAATGGTGTTTCCCTAACCTGCTTCTGGAACCCAAGTAGTTTGTGCAGTCATGTCACATTCAGGTCATATATGAAATTCCATTCTCAAAACCCCAGTTATGGTAAGGTACTATTTTACCCAATCTCACGTATGTACAATATCCATATTTTAAAGTCATCCAAACCCCCAAATGTACTTCAAAAATTTTCAAAAGAGCTCTACCATTTTTTCTGGTAGACTAATGATTCAAAGGGGATGCCAGAATACTAATGTTATATGTTTACAAAGTCTTGTCTCCATGGGCAGATAGTTTTTCATTTTTAGTCGCAGTTAATAGTTCGTTCCTATTGAATGTCATGTATACCTAACCAGAAAAAGGCAAAAAGTGTTGTCCAAAATTTCCCACTGTTCTTTCTGAAAGGAAAACCTCCTTTCAAAACTACATTCATTGTGATCTTCAAGAATGCAAATGCTAAAATCAATTCAAACAAACAAAAACAAAATTTGGCACATTATAAAACAAAGAGAAAGACCTGGAGGCGTTTCCCACCAGCGTTGTTGTGGTTTAACTCCAGCCAGCAGGCAAACCTCACTCAGGTGCTCGCTCACTCCTTCATCAACAGGATGGGGGAAAGAATTGGAAAGGTAAAACTTGAAAATTCCTGTGTTGGGATATAGACAGTTTATTGGGGAGAGAAAAGCACCACATAAGAGCAAAGGAACACAAGGAATTCGTTCAGCACTTCCCATGGGCAGGCAGGTGTTCCCCATACCCAGGAGAGCAGGGCCCCATCACACATAATAGTGACTTGGGAAGACAAAAGCCATCCCTCCAAAAGTCTGCCCCTTCCTCCTTCATTCCCCAGCTTTCTCTACTGAGCACGATCTCTTACTGTATGGAATATCCCTTTGGTCTGTTGGGGTGATCCATCTCCGCTCTGTTTCCTGACAACCTCCCACACTGCCCCAAGTTCCTCATCAGCAAGGAGTACAGAAAGCAGAAAAGGCCTTTTCTCTGTGCAAGACCTGCTCAGCAATAACAAAGACATTACTACTGTATTATCAAACCTGTGCATAGCACAAATCCAAAACACAGCCCCATACAAGCCACTGTGAAGAAAATTAGCTCAGTATCAGCCAAAACCAGCACAGTCTAAAAAGTATTCAGAATTAATTGCTAAAGAAATTAGAAAAGCTAACTGAGCAGAAGGCTGCCTGGACATACTGAATACTAGTAG
>VZRX01013804.1:14433-31175 GCA_013398075.1 Notiomystis cincta
AGACTAATGATTCAAAGGGGATGCCAGAATACTAATGTTATATGTTTACAAAGTCTTGTCTCCATGGGCAGATAGTTTTTCATTTTTAGTCGCAGTTAATAGTTCGTTCCTATTGAATGTCATGTATACCTAACCAGAAAAAGGCAAAAAGTGTTGTCCAAAATTTCCCACTGTTCTTTCTGAAAGGAAAACCTCCTTTCAAAACTACATTCATTGTGATCTTCAAGAATGCAAATGCTAAAATCAATTCAAACAAACAAAAACAAAATTTGGCACATTATAAAACAAAGAGAAAGACCTGGAGGCGTTTCCCACCAGCGTTGTTGTGGTTTAACTCCAGCCAGCAGGCAAACCTCACTCAGGTGCTCGCTCACTCCTTCATCAACAGGATGGGGGAAAGAATTGGAAAGGTAAAACTTGAAAATTCCTGTGTTGGGATATAGACAGTTTATTGGGGAGAGAAAAGCACCACATAAGAGCAAAGGAACACAAGGAATTCGTTCAGCACTTCCCATGGGCAGGCAGGTGTTCCCCATACCCAGGAGAGCAGGGCCCCATCACACATAATAGTGACTTGGGAAGACAAAAGCCATCCCTCCAAAAGTCTGCCCCTTCCTCCTTCATTCCCCAGCTTTCTCTACTGAGCACGATCTCTTACTGTATGGAATATCCCTTTGGTCTGTTGGGGTGATCCATCTCCGCTCTGTTTCCTGACAACCTCCCACACTGCCCCAAGTTCCTCATCAGCAAGGAGTACAGAAAGCAGAAAAGGCCTTTTCTCTGTGCAAGACCTGCTCAGCAATAACAAAGACATTACTACTGTATTATCAAACCTGTGCATAGCACAAATCCAAAACACAGCCCCATACAAGCCACTGTGAAGAAAATTAGCTCAGTATCAGCCAAAACCAGCACAGTCTAAAAAGTATTCAGAATTAATTGCTAAAGAAATTAGAAAAGCTAACTGAGCAGAAGGCTGCCTGGACATACTGAATACTAGTAGGCACTGAAGGGTAGACTGATGTGGGTGACTTGAGGTTGGAATATATCACCTTATAGGTGCAAAGAAGCCCTGCTTGAAAATTGTACAGCTGTTTAGTATGTCTACATACAGGTAGTTTCTGTGATTAGCAGATACAAGAGTATTTTTTGTGGGATTGTTTTACACTGAGAGGTCTTAGACTCAGGTTAGACATATCAGTGGCTTGACTAAATTTCTGATTATTTTGTGTAAGACTCAGTCTAGCACATCTGCCTCCACTGCTACTTCACAAAATAGCAACCTGAATGTTCTCATGACCTAATTTGCTCTAGCTCTTTACCTCCATAATAGCAAACTCAATCCAATTTAGCTGAACAATTTAAGAACATTTTGTACACTTGTCTCAACAATGTGATAATATTTAACCAAGCCATTGCCACAGATTACTTCCTCAGACCAAATAAATAATGAATTGAGTATAATAAGTACTCACTCATGTCAACAAAACAACATTTTTTCTTGCTTGACATCCAGCATGCTTCTTAGTTAGGTCTGCACTGTTGGCTTAAGTAGACCCCAAACTCTGTGCCATAATGCTTTCACAATTCTTGGCATTCTTCCCATACATGGTGTACTAATGAGCCACATGGGTACTTTCTCCCCCCTGCACCCCTTTTTCCCAAAGAATAGGTATATCAGTGCAAAATGTTGCCTTCACCACAGCATATTAGCTTCCTTGTTCCTCCAAAAGCAGAAAGCAGACAGCTGGGCTGGAAAGTGGGCATTACCATCTAACTTCAAACACCTCCAAAATTCCCTCCAGTCAAAATTGTTTGCATTTTCATTGTCTTATTTTCAGTATAGTGAGATGCAGAGAGAATAAGAAAGGAAAGACAGGCAGCAAGGCAGAAAAAGTCTCATTGGGACATTATACTATACAAGAAGTCAAAAGCTGTGGATTATTTTTCTGATAAAAAGCCTAGTGCTCAACCAAATGTCATTTCTACATATTTGATTGCTCTAAAAATTAAGGGGAAACTGAATTCAGGGAGAAACTTCCATGCCTAATGAACAGTGTTGATTGTCAAAAACACTTGATCCTAATCTAACCACAGCCAAAGTTATTCAGCATGATTGTGTGGATCAAGTATATGGCTAGGCTATTTTCACTGATTCCAGCACTAGCAGATTAGAAAATACTTGATGAGGAACAGGAGAAACTTTAGGAATTCACTAACACATTCCTCTGGAGAAAAATTGCATGTAACCCTAGTTGGATGTACTACTGAATCAAGTAGTCACTAATGTAAGTGAGCCAATCTGGAATGCCAAAATTGGGCTCCAGTGACCATGCACTGGGGGAGTTCGCAGTCCTGAGGGATATGGGTCAGGAGAAGAGTAAAGTCTGGAGCCTAAACTTCAAGAAAGCACACTTCCAGCTTTTCAAGGAGTTAATCAGCAGGATTCCCTGGGAAACAGCCCTCAGGGACAAGGGAGAGGAAAAGATCTTTGAGGATGCTTTCCACAGAGTGCAAGAGATTGTGACTCCCAGGTGTAAGGAATCAGGCAAGGGAGACAAGAGACAAGGGAGAACATAGCTGAGTAGGGAACTGCTGGTCAAACTAAATGACAAGAAGCAAATGTACAGGCAGTGTAGGATGGGCAGATAATCTAGGAAGAATATAGGGACACAATCCAGTTGTGTGGGGATGTGTTGAGGAAGGCCAAAGCGTGGAGATGAACTTGACAAGAGAAACAAAGAATAATAAGAAAGGCTTCCAAAGGTTTATCAGCTATAATAAGAAGGTCAAAGAAGTCATAGCCACACAGATGAACCTGAGTGAAAGACTGGTAACTATAGACAAGGAAATGGCTGAAGTGTGCAACAATGTTTTTACATCAATTTGCACTGGAAACCTCTCTTCCCACGCATCTCAAGTGGATCAGTGGTCAGCAGGATGGTGACAGGGAAAGCAAAGTCCCTCCCACTGTAAGTAAAGATGAGGTTCATGACCACCTGAGGAACCTGAACGTACCTGAGTGAACATACATAAGTGTAAGTTATCCGATGAGATGCATCCCAAAGTCTTGAGGGAATTAGCTGAGGCAGCTGCCAAGTCATTCTCCACGACATTTGAAAAGTCATGGCAGTCAGGTGAATTTCCAAGGGGGCTAGGAAAAGGGAAACAATGTTTCCAACTTTAAAAGTGCAGAAAGGAGGACCCTGGGAACTACTGACTTGTCAGCATTCTCTTTGTGCCTGGGAAGATCCTGGAACAGATCCTCCTAGAAGCTGTGCTAAGGCACATGGAGGTGAGTCAGGGCACCCAGTATGACTTCACTGAGCACAAGTCCCACCTGACCAACACAGTGACCTTCTATGATGGAGTGACTCCATCAGTGGGCAAGGGAAGGGTTGCAGATGTAATTTATCTGGCTTTCTGTAAGGAGTTTGGCATGATCTCCCACAACATCCTTCTCTCTAAATTGGCAGAGATGGATTTGGTTGGCAGATTGTTCAGCAGATAAGGAATGGTAATGCCTGAGAGCAATTGTCAAGAGCTCAATGTCTGGACAGAAGTCAGTGACAATTGGGGTGCCTTGGCAGTCTGTATTGGGACCAGTGGTGTTCCTGTCTTCATCAATGACAAAGGAAAAAGGATTGCATGCACACTGAACATGTTTGCAGATGGCTTCAAGCTGAGTGGTGCAGTTGACACTCCTGAATGTCATGAAGTTCAACAAGGCCAAATGCAAGGTGCTGTACCTCTGTCAAGGCAATCTCACACACAAGTACAGGCTGGTCAGAGAATGGATTGAGAGATGCCTTGCCAAGAAAGGCCTGGGGATACTGGTGGGTGAGAGGGTGGACACGACCCAGCAGAAAGCCAGTTGTGTCCTGGGCTGCATCCAAAGCAGGGTGGGCAGCAGGGCCAGGGAGGGGATTCTGCCCCTCTGCTCTGCTCTGCTGAGACCCCACCTGCAGAGCTACATCAGCTCTGGGGTCCTCAGCACAAAGAAGGACATGGACCTGTTGAAGAGAGTCCAGAGGAGGTGCACAAGTTAATTAGAGGAATGAAGAACATCCTCTGTGAGGAAAGGCTGAGAGAATTGGTACTGTTCACCCTGGGGAAGAGAAATCTTTGGGGTGACCAAATCACAGACTTCTCGTACCTAAAGGGAGCCTAAAGATGGAAAGAGACTGTTTACAAGAGCACGCAATGACAGGACAAGAGGGAATGGCTTCAGACTGAAAGAGATTAGATTGGATACTGAAAAGAAATATTTTCTGTGATGTTGAGGAGGTACCAGAACATCTGTGGATGTCCCATCCCTGGTTCAAGGCCAGGTTGGATGTGNCACAAGTACAGGCTGGTCAGAGAATGGATTGAGAGATGCCTTGCCAAGAAAGGCCTGGGGATACTGGTGGGTGAGAGGGTGGACACGACCCAGCAGAAAGCCAGTTGTGTCCTGGGCTGCATCCAAAGCAGGGTGGGCAGCAGGGCCAGGGAGGGGATTCTGCCCCTCTGCTCTGCTCTGCTGAGACCCCACCTGCAGAGCTACATCAGCTCTGGGGTCCTCAGCACAAAGAAGGACATGGACCTGTTGAAGAGAGTCCAGAGGAGGTGCACAAGTTAATTAGAGGAATGAAGAACATCCTCTGTGAGGAAAGGCTGAGAGAATTGGTACTGTTCACCCTGGGGAAGAGAAATCTTTGGGGTGACCAAATCACAGACTTCTCGTACCTAAAGGGAGCCTAAAGATGGAAAGAGACTGTTTACAAGAGCACGCAATGACAGGACAAGAGGGAATGGCTTCAGACTGAAAGAGATTAGATTGGATACTGAAAAGAAATATTTTCTGTGATGTTGAGGAGGTACCAGAACATCTGTGGATGTCCCATCCCTGGTTCAAGGCCAGGTTGGATGTGGCTCTAAATAACCTGGTTTAGTGAAAGGTGTCCCTGCCCATGGCAGGGGGCTTGGAAATAGAGGATCTTTAAGTTCCTTTCCAACCCAAATCATTCTGTGATTGTATGGTTTTGTGATATCACCAGTGAAATGAGGAGTAGGTTTCTGTTTCTACCATGAATCTGTGATACCCAGGATAATCGAACCACTTTGTAATTGCTCCAACAGGAACAAGCAAGACTTCGCCTATTCTCTGGGGCCATAATCAAAAGAGGTGAAGTGCCAGGTAGACAGACAAAGAGGGAAGGAGAGACTTCAATTCCCATTTCTTCCATAGGCATTAGGTACGTTAAAAATCAATGTAACTTTCTTTCAGCATTGAAAGAAACCTGATGTGAAAAGAGTGTATCATAACATACTGGAAAAGACACCTGGTCAACACTATGGCAAGAACAAAGAAAATAACAAGAAACCACATAGATAGAGATTGAGTTAGAATTCTTCATAGTCTGACATACCTCACCTCATATTTTTTTCTCTCCAAAAGGATGAAGTCATACCTAGCAAATTCTGAATAATTTCAATTCATCTTGCATCAATAAATAAATTGATTCATTAGTATTCCATTGTTTATAATCTGATAATGATTGGAATCTACAGCATGAGAATTGTCTATTCAATAAATTTTCAATCGTTTCTCTTTGGTTTATATTCTTACCAATAGAAAACAGTATCAAAATTCTCTCTGAAAGCATATTTTCACTGCAGGAACACCATAGGGACATTACAGACTCAGCACTTTAAAATTCTTCCTGTCCTGCAAGATAAATTCTGCTGCTTAATGTCATTTTCCTATAAAATAAATGAAACATTTGGTCCTTCCTTTAGGCATAGTTGAATGTCAGAGTGAAAAGTGTAAGCTTACAGAACAAAGTTTTTATTTAACAGAATTCATGTCTTCTTTCCATTAAAATAAATTAACATGATACAGAGTCGGAATACATAAAACTATATGAGCCAGTGGTCTGTGTCATTAAGACAATAAGGATAAAAACACAGCAAGGAAAGAGACCTGCTGTGTGGACTTACAGGTAAGGTATGTGCAAGTGACTTTGTCTCTGAAGTGCAGTTAGGAAGGGCTGTTGTAAGTGTTGAATTAAAGTGCTGAAACTAAATGGCATTATTGGTCTGAGCAGGGGGAATTTCAGGACAAATGCACAGGCATTTTTGTGTGGCGACAATATGTCAACGAGCTGAAATTTAAGGCTTACTACTCTAAGCATCCACACAGCAAATGCTCTCGAAACAAAAATGATAACTGGGAACTTGCGCACAGGGTAATTACAGTCACCAATGAAGTAAATCAGCACAGCACTCAGACCTCAAGACTTAAATCAGCTTTCTTGGGAATGGCCCAAACCTTTTACCCAGAAGACTTGCATATGAAAACAATTTGGGAAGCTGATCCTTGCATCCTCACAGCTGTTACCTAGTAACTATCTGGTGAGTGCTTGCAGTCCATTTTACAGCACAGCGGCACAGGTTAACTTAAATGGCTCTGCCAGACAGCCAGAAAGCCCAGGCAAGCCAATGGCATCAGCATGTTACCAAGGCATTTGGTGGGTGCTCATGCTCACAAGGAGCATGTGTGTGGAAAGTATTTAGTTACAGGAAATTCCAGGGAGAAGTATTTGATTCTCAGGAACAAATTTCTATTGGTAGAATCAGTTGCCTAGCTCAAGGCTGTGATTGATTACCACTTGGAGCAAGCTGCCACTGTCCATCAGCTATGGGAATGCTGGAGCAGTTCACACCTTCTGACCAGTGGTCAACTTCATCAGTACTAATTGCTTATTTCTGGAGATAAGCTGCCATTGCTGACCAGCTTCTTCATGCTATGGCTACTCCTGAGGATAAGCAATCACTGTGGATCAATATATTATTACTGAAGCTGCAAACGCACAGGTGTTTACAGCAACGAATTTACCAGACACCAGTACATAACTATGATGAGATGGCACACCTGCCACATCCATACACCTCTCTGAACTTTGTCCTCCTATCCTTTATCCCACTCCCTACCTCTTAGTCCAGCACCCTCTACCTGTCTGCCCATGCTTCCCAGACATACTCCTGCCCATATTTGTGCTGCCATCTCCCCAGTCCGTGCCCAGTTTGCAGACCTTAGGGAAGCTGCTGTCAGTACCTAGTGCAGGGCATTCAGCTGGATGGCTGAGGGCCTTGTAGGCTACTGTGCTCTGGAGGAGGTGAGGATGCCAAAGACCCTGCATGGATGCAGAATTTAAGTTCTCCAATATATGGACCTGGTGCTTCTCAGAAATGAAGAGTTAAAATTTTGTTCCCCAAAAGAGTAAATAATTCAGAGATAGAATAAGAACTTATACAAAACCCTATTAAAAAGTTACTGGTGTGCTCATGACCATTGTTTTCTCAATTTATTATTGCTGTATTATCGTTCCCAGCAGACCATACTTTAAAGAAAGGAATAAGTTTTGTCTCCCAAAATCTTAAATACAATTACTCAGGTCATGTTGGTGAATTCTGCCTATGCAGTCCTCACATGTGTCTCAGCTCTTTTGCTGGACTTAAGCACTCCAAAACTGAACAAGAAAATGAGATTTTGACTGTTGAAACACAGTGAACATCCTTCAGACAGACACAAAGAAAAGAGTGCTGTTTCCTTCAATGTTGTTTGATGCTTAGCCATTGATTAAATTCTGTGTGGAGCAAACCTGTTGTCTTCTATTTGTCTGAGAATAGCTGTGAAAAATTATTATATTTAATAGACAATTAACCAGTGTTACATATATCATGTAACCCAGCATGTTTTCTACAAGATGCCCTCTAGCCTCTTTAAGATTTTATTTGGGCACTTTCTATCTTTATGCCTTACTTTTTATTCAAGAATTCAAATGTCTCAACAGGTTCGTTACAGATCGGGTTTCTTTATTGCCCATATTTTGAATTAACTCTTATTCATTACAGTTCTGGAAGTATTTTCCTGTTTCTTCTTTTATCTTCCCTTTCTGAACTTTGTTACAATGATTCAAAGGGAGACAGAGAGAGTTTAATGTGGTTCTGACAGATTTTTCTTGGTCAGGAGGTAACAAAACCCAGGCTTCTCTACTTGATTTTGCTCCTCCACATATATAGAATATAACATCTCCATAATGGTTTCAAACAAGGAACATTAAAAGCAAGTGACCTTGTAGTCAAGTATATATTTCTAAATATTCATACTGAATTAATAAAATAGAAAGTATGGGCCAAACATAGCTCAGGATGTATGTAGTGAAAAAGAAAATAACTGACTGAGTAAAGATTTTGTATTGCATGACACTTCGTAACAAGAGGGGGTCAAACACTGTCACAGAGGAGAAAGATCACTGACATGTTCTAAACTGCTGCAGTGAAGAGGTGTCAGACATTGTGTTGGTCATTAGTTAATGAAACCCATACCCTTCAGGGCACAAGGGAAAGTGAACACACCTTTCAACAGAGAGCTCACCCTCTTGGCTTGGGTCCCAGGCTCTGCTCTGCCACTGACCACTGAAGGCCTGCAGCATCAGCCACAACCTGGGCACGAATCTCTTGATGCTATGCATAAGGCATGAAAGGGAAAAGAGAGTGAAAAGAGAGTCCTTGGTCTTCTCTGTTAAAACCATTTGGATCTGTGTAAATCAATGACCACAGAATCAAAACCAGTGTGAACAGGAAGGGGCATCGTGGGATGGGGCATGGTAACAGGGTGCAAAACCTGCCAGTGGACTAATGGCAGAGGAAACAAGTGCCTTCTTCTTTCAATCTTTAGTTTGTTAGGCAAATAGAACAGCTCCATTATAAGAAACTGAGAGAAACATGTCTCAGAAGAAATTTCTTAAAGTACCTATCTAAGATGTGGAGACTGGTACCAGAATTTTTCATGTTTTAGATAATGTCATTACTAGACATGCTGTGATATGCTTTTGAAATATTATCCTGCCAAAGTCTATTTTTTTATGTTTCAGACAGAGTTTGGTTAAAAATGCATGAAAAATGATGAATCTTCTGTCTGATAATTTTTTTCAATTAAAAAATATATTTCATCGCTGAGCAGCTTTATTTGCTATGAACAGATCAGACTAGACAGTGTCACTGCCAATCTCCTCCGTGCTCTGTCTTGTGTTCAAATTATTCTAAAAGGGATATATACCATTGTACTCTGTGAAATGCCTGAAATGCATCTAGTATCTCTATCAAAAGAATAAGAGTTGTTGGCAGACTATGTATACTTTTTGTTTCAATATGATTTTTAGCCAACTAAAAAAGTCAAAGAATTTCAGCTGGAACTGGATCCTGGGACATTTTTCTACATGATAATATTTTCAAACCCCCTTACCTTCAAATATGTCTCCAAAAGAAATCATGACTCTTCTAAAATTTTTGATTACTATCCCTTTCTTTTTTGCATATAATCATCCACTGCTTTCAAAAATTTTGAACATTGAATCACTTTGGGGTTTTAATATGAAAATGTTTAGAAGCCAAGATGCCTTGTAGAATGCAAAATTTCATGCTGAGAATGAAATAATTGTTAAAAAAACTAGAGTGGAGAAAATACATTACTGTGATTTTGTATAGTTAAAGTAGAGATTTCTGATCATTAAACCCCATTTTCATCACTTTTGCAATAACGTCTAGAAGTACAGAAATACTTGTACGATTTCAGTTGCTTATATTGTGAGAGCTTGTCCACTTCTTTCTATACTCACTGAAAATTCATACAGATCAGCTTGTACTAAATCCTAAAGACACCATTTTAAACAAATATAGAGACACTGAAAATTATTTAAATTTATAGGTTTTGGGGGAACATGGATCCTTTCAATAAAAAGAAGTCCAGTTGCAAAAAATCTAATAACCTTGATTAATAAGATTTTTTAATAAAATATTAAATTTTTGTTCAAAATTACTTCTTTATGAATCAGAGTCTTTAAAGAAACTTCTTTAGAATTCATTTTGCAGTGTTTTCTTTTAAAGTTTCTGTACTTAAGAGATCACAAAGATTAAAGGAGTGTGGGTTTGTACTGTTCCTAATAAGACTGGCAGGATACAATCCTGTTCTCATTAGAGACAAGGGGAAAATAATTATCTTTGAGAATGCATCTATTGTTTTCCCTTTCCCTTTCCGTTTCCCTTTCCCTTTCCCTTTCCTTTTTCCTTTTCCTTTTCCTTTTCCTTTTCCTTTTCCTTTTCCTTTTCCTTTTCCTTTTCCTTTTCCTTTTCCTTTTCCTTTTCCTTTTCCTTTTCCTTTTCCTTTCCCTTTCCCTTTCCCTTTCCCATTTCTGTTCCCATATCCCCATTCTTTCTTCCTGATTTCTCTCCTGATTTCTCCTGTACCACTTCCTCCTTTTCCTTTTCCCCCTCCTCCTTCCTTTATATTCTACTTTTATCCCTTTCCTATAACTTTTTTTTCATCCTCCCTTTCTCCTGCCTCAAGCACTGGAGAAGTTTTGTCCAAGTCTGGGCATCACTGTGATCATCTAAGTAGAACCAAAAACATTTGCTAATCCATTTATCCCTCATCTTTGGAAGGCCTTTGAATTCGATCCAAAAGTGTACAGGGAGAATCCTACACAACATTATAGACACTTTGGCTTGGCCGTGGCTCAAGCTGTGCATTCCTCCTACAGGATGGGGCCAGTTCTTTTCCAGCAGTTACTGTGCAGCACACGTGTAGCTCCCAGCCTTTTAGGAGTGAGCGGTTCCTGATTGTCTGTTTGCTGTGCAGTCTGAACAAACAGAACTGAAGCTATGGGGTACTTGCATGCTGTTTAATATGTGCATTAGTACCACTGGGTATATCCCTAAAGTTAAGAGTATTTTTCTCTTCCCTGGCCAAGCAATGTAGTTTTTATATATAATAAATAGCAAATAGCCAACCCTGTGCATGCGTGAATGGATGAATAGTTACAAGCAGCTGCCATTCTCCAAATATCTGTGAGAATAAAGCATTCATTCACCTAGCAAGCAATGATAATAATAATCTTTTGATGCTCTCTGAGTTCAACCTGAGAAGGCAAAGTGAATTCACATAGTGAGTAAAACAGGTCCATGGAGACTATCTTGTCAGTCTTGTCAAATACCAAGTTGATGCTTGTTCAGCTGCCTGTAAGATTTTTCTGTTCATCACAGTCAAGGCTAATAGAAAAAAAAGGTAACTTGAACAGTTTCTGCAGTATCCTTCTGACCCCTGTACTGAAATCATAAAGGGTCACATTGGAAGCTACTGGACAAATTTCTTGTACAAAAAGATTTTTCCAGAATTATTTTTTTATGACACCTGTGTGGGGTGAAGTAGTATAAAGAGACTGTGGGGGTGGAATTTTTATCTTTTAACTTACTAATTTTGCAAAGTGCCTTCAGATTTCCACAGCTTGAAGATATCCTTAAGCAGTAGTAATTTGTAGGCTCTTATCCTTATTTTAGATGAATCTCCTTTCACAACTATTCACATAATTCTGCTTAGAGTAATGAATAAAAAAGGAAGAAAGCATTAGCAATTAAAATCATGTGCACCATCAGGTTTCTAGTAAAGCAACAAGGAGAAGTAATTTAGACAACCTCTACCTTAATTTGATAATAGGTACATGAGGCATGGGGGTTTTTTCTGCCTAAAATTCAAAATCAGAATGATAAAATGAGGAAGAATAGACATTATGTGTTATGCTTTTTAAAAGATTCACAAATAGGAGTGATTTTTTTTTCAAAATTTAATGATGCTGCAACCCCTATATTGAGATTTTCAGAAGTGCACATTATTGAATATGTTTGTAAACATGGCAACTTACCTCAATGCATTAATGCATAAAAGCAGGCAAGAAAGTCCTTGTTTTCCCAGCTTCCTGAGAATCCCACTCATTAGGCCACCTCCACTGGCTTCAAATTACTATAGATAGCAAGTACTGGCAATTCTAAATTAATTATTCTTACCTTCCTTGCTCTCTTATTTTGCAGTCTGCCTTTGGCAACAACCAGAGATGTATGAGGTTTGGTCTCCCAAGCCACATCTCCTCCAAGCAGTGAGTCTCATCACCCTTATTCCTCCCCAACTCGGAAACCGAATTACCTTCTCAGCAATGGGTACAACAGAGCCAGACTCTCCAAATGACTCCCTGACCCATCAGTTTTATTGTCACATCTGCTTCTCTATATGTTCCTTCACTCTTTCCTTCATAGTTTTCCAGCTACCAAGTTGAAAGGCAATATTTCCTGTTCCTCTCTCTCAGCTCAGCTCCAATTGCAGGGCCAATTACCTCTGCACAATTGTTATTTCAGCTTTCTGCCAGTTACCCGGTCCAGCAATTTCTTGAGCCACATTAGTGATTCCTTTCGAGTTCAGGCTGCACTCTATATATTGTGTTTTCTCACACCGAACTGAGTTGCTCTGAGATAAGTCTGAGATGCTCAAAAATACAGCAAGTGCCTAAGCAGTTGCCCCCTGCTCTGTGTGAGGGCCCCAAGCACACTCCTACAGTAATAAGAAACCCTATCAGCCCAATTAGTAAGTCTGATTTTGAATACTGTGTACAGATTATTTAGTGTCTACTTAAAGACTGATGCAATAAAAACCAGTCTCTTCAGGGAGATGAAGCCCTGCATATTGATATAGCAAGACACCTGTGTTGTTTCACAGCTGGAAGTGTGTGTCTTTCCAAAACACTGGACAAAGACCCAGCCTAAAAATATAAGTAGGATTTCTGCTGGGAAAAGATGTGATTTAAACAACTCTACAGAACTTACTTTCTCTGCTCTCTGCCAAAGCAATTTTTTCTTAGTCTTCGGCCAAATTTTCACAACGTGCTAAGCCCCCTCTTTGTAGGATCACTCTTTGTGGGACCCTTGTCAGCAGATTTTTCTAGCAATTAACACCCTATTAAATACAGACCATTGGCCCTTCCCTCCATGTCTTCTGTTATTCGAGTATGGTCTCAGAAAAGTCTGGTATGACGGGGGGGTGAAAATCCTGCCCTCTGCTCTCAGCCTTCCTGGGTCGAGCTGTCTGGGGAATATATGATTCTGCTTTCCCATCTTACACAGCTACTGAAGACTCTCAAATTTCATGGTTCCTCTTACAGAAAATCTTCCTCAGACAACATGAAAAAAGGCTGCCTCCTTCAGCAAAAAGATGAGATAGTACTTCCTTAAGAATAACTGAAAAATAGAGTGGAGCTACTCAAGGTAGCTGCAAACCCCTCACAGTACACACCCCTTCCTTGCTCAGTAATTGCCATTTTTTATTTCTGTTCTCAAACAGCCTTTGAAATTGAAGTGTAACATGTGTATTAGAAGAATACTAATACTATCAGTTGCTGTGCAAGTACCATATGATGCACTATAAATTATATGTTACATACATTTTAAATCTTTCAATTTGCTTTCTTCCAAGTTTCTTGACACCATGATATGCTAGGAAATAAGTTTAAAACATTTAACTTCAGAAAAACCTTCCTCTCTGAAATCTCTTTCAGGAAAAAAGCTCCAGTGACACAACAGAATAGTTTTATATATAGAAAGAGAGATATGACCCTTATAAAAAATATGACTCAGAAGAGAGCAGAACAGAACTTCAGGAAATTAAAGAATTCTTAAAAGTAGGAATTTTAAGAAATTTGCACATCTACATATTGCGTTGTAACACTGACAGTGCCTTTGGATGCAATGAATTATTTGAACTTAGTATTTATATTAAAAATAGAGATTGTAAAATGGAATTTGACTGACTTCACTTGCGAGAAACTCTATGCCATAAAGCTGTCCTTTCTCTAATCAAAATATCACCTGAATGAAGTCATCATGTTTGGCCTGATTGCATTTTTTCTCCATATATGTGCAGCTGCATTTGCCTCTCCATAAATGTCATTTGATTATGAGAAAATAAACAGGGAAGGACTCACAGGGAGTCGGTACAGGGCCTGCTTGTTTACCTGCCGCAGCTTTCCGGGCTGAAGAACAAATGTCATGCAAATGGTGCACCAGCAATGAGCTGCCAATCATCCCGCCTTGGCATTCATGGTGATTTGCTAAATCATTTAAAGAGACATGCTTTACTAAATGAAAAAATATCAGCGGCAAGGGCCTGTGTTTAAACATGGGGCTGAGTTATTATCCCAGTAGGCTGGAATGAAATGAAGACATCTTCCAATTAAAGCTTGCAGATGAACCCAGACAAACCCCCCTTTTTTCATAAAGACAGGCAGATTATGATTGGGAGAGAACAGCGACAGAGGCTTTCATTACAAGCTGATTATGGTGATATAATTCCCAGTGCTGTGCGTCTGCAGGCCCAACTTCACATTTGAAGGTTTTTAATATAATTTCCTTAGGGTGAAATGCTGAAGATTTATTAAACTTTATGAAGGGCTTACAGATCCAATTTAAGAGGACATATCATAGGGCAAAACTGACAGACGATAAAATACATTCCAAGAATAAAGAAAAGAAAGAAAAGAAAGAAAAAGAAAAGGAAAAAGGAAAACAGGGACGAAGAAAGGAAAGATGGAATGAGGAAGGAGGAGGGGAAGAATAAAAGCAGGAGGAAAGGAAGAAAGAGAAAGAGTGACAGAAAAAGAAAGAAGTGATTTTAAGTTTGGAAACCATCTAGAAAGAAATATTTGTTTATTTGAACCATTCCTTTTATAAGCAGCAGCTGTAATTTCCTAAGGTTTGTCAGAATTCAATTAATTTCAGGTTTGTTTCATGCTTAATAAAATCTAAGTGTTCGGATACTTAATGCTTAGACAACTGAAAATTTTATTGGCTAGAGCAAAAACGGATTAAAAAATAGTTGAGGGAGGTCACTGGGTTTTGAGCTTTTTTTCCAGGTAAAGACTAGCTGTATTTCTGAATTTATACGCTCCTTGACACTCCTTCTCATTCAGGGATCACTCTGATTTTATGCAGGTGCATTTCCAATTAGCCAGTCATTTGAGTGAAAGTAAGAATAAGTGAGGAAGTATGAATTAATATACAACAATAACTGTAAACTTCTAAATAATTCTGAAAATACTTACCTACAAACCTTATATATGTACAAGCATGCACAAGCATATCCTGGTTGGAACTGAGATTTTTTTCTTTTTACTATATATGAAGCTGAATTCTTAGATGCATGAAAGAGTATCAGATTTTGGTTATAATGTATATTCAAGAAAATGAGAAAAGAAGTCAACTCATTGGATTGTTAGAAAGTGAGAAGCAAGGCACATAGTATTAAATTGAAATGCCTTTTTAATTTTTTTTCTATATCAATGCCTGATTGTTTGCTTATAATCAAAAAAAAAAACCCAAAATAAAAAGGAAGAGGGAAGTAAAATAATACAAATGGAATGATGAAAGTCAGCAGCCCTTCACTCTGGAAAAATGAAAAACAACTAAGTCCATCTGTCAAGAAGAACAGTGAGAGTTAGGAGGAAAAAGTCTGACTTTGGGAGATTCAGTCGNGAAGAGGGAAGTAAAATAATACAAATGGAATGATGAAAGTCAGCAGCCCTTCACTCTGGAAAAATGAAAAACAACTAAGTCCATCTGTCAAGAAGAACAGTGAGAGTTAGGAGGAAAAAGTCTGACTTTGGGAGATTCAGTCGGTTTTTACATCTTCCTAAGAAGATGTAAAATTCACAAAAGAGAACAACTCTGACCACACTCCAGCTGAACTGAAGGTAGATGAAGCAGCCAGTTCTTTGTCTTATTTCCTTTGCCATTTCATCTGCAGAAAATAAAGTATTCCAGGTCTAACCTCTTCTTCTTAGTCACACATGATGTAATCATTTGTTATGATGAACAAGGATTGAATCCTAGATGAGCATACAATATATATGTATGTCATATATATCTCTGTGTGTGTGTGTATACATATCTTTGATTAGGCAGCTAAATCATACTTCCAACATCAAAAGGAGATACAAAATTCAAAGAAAATAATCAGTGTCCTGAATAATTAGGATGCACAGCTAAAATCTTGTACAGTGCTGAATTTTGTTGCCTTAATCCGAAATGGGGTCATAGGATCATTGTCTAAACTTTGTTGCCAAGCCCACTTTAATTTGATCTAAATCAGTGTCTGATATCAACTTTCCAGGGATTACCAAGAAATATGCTAATATTAGTTCTAATCTGGTAAGCGTATTTCACTTTTCCTTCAAAATAAAAATTGTCTTCTAAAATATTACTATAAAAATCTGTAAAGTAAATGTTATTAAACAGAGACATACTAATTTAAAGATATTCATTTAAGCTCTTGTTTTGACTCTTTCTCTTGGAAAGGCCACAGGAAAAATATCAGACTCTTTGTCACTCAACTTCTGGTATCACCTCAAGGTGTGTTTTGATGGATTATATTTTAAGAGATATACATATAGCTTATTCTTATTTAAAACTGTGCTCTCAAAAGAGGTTTATGTTTCTGTACATAGGAAGTAGAGTCTAGCTTCTTGGCTTGGGGAAGATGTGGTGTAACCACCAAGTATACCCATTTTTTTTTATAAACATAGAATCAGACAATTGTTTAGGTTGGAAAAGACCCAGATCTCTAGGAGACCAGACCTTTGCTACTCTGCCCGTGGGCAGCACACAGAAAAAAGGGCAAGACTTGGTAAGCACAGTCTAAGCACACAACAGCAACACTAAGAAAACTGTAGTAGACCCTCAGAGAGCAAGTTACAAGCTTAAGCTTTTCTTTCATAAAGAAATATAAAAAGGACACACCTACTGCTGAAGTTATAAATACTAGCAGAGTTGCATGCAGCCGTGCTTCATCACTATGCAACTGAGATAATAAAGTGGAACTA
>VZRX01013805.1:0-79064 GCA_013398075.1 Notiomystis cincta
CTGTCCAAACCGGGACAACTTGAAAACATACAAAAACCTCTTGAAGCAGCATGACCGTGTTCCCTTCACTGCTAGTTCCCTGCTGCCACCAAGGGCTTATAAAACTCACCTGTTTATGTATTGTCCTGGCATTTCCCCCTCCTTAAAGAGGAAATGAGACTAATTTCTTTGAGGTAGGCAATAACCTGTTGCTGGAAACTTGTGTTTCTCTAAAGTAAGATCAATAATGCCCATGACACCAGTCCCACTCAGCATTAACCAGTTGCAAAGTACATGTACCATAAAATGATCTTACAACAAAGGATGTCCAAAGTGTTCATCAAGTGACAGCATCCATTCCACAGAGTTGTCTCAAAAGAGACACAGGGCCACACATGGTGTGTGGAGCAGAGTGGAGTCTTCTGTCCTGGGAAAAGGAACTGCATCATTTGTCCAGCTAAAAAGTAAATTAGTCTCTTACCAGAAAGCTGGGGCTGGCATAGGTTGTGAGGTGTCTCTGACCAGCATGACCACATCTAGGGGGCTAAAATCAACAGGGATTAGCTTTGGAAGGCAGAAGGAAGCAGTACCTGGCTGTGCAGACTGGTTCTAGTGCAGAGCCAGCTAAGCATACTCCAGTTATTCTCTGTTCAGGAACTGGACTGCCCTGACTGGATGAAAACCACCTGGTCTAGATTGTATCAGATGAACCTTAGGAAGAAGGTAATAAAAAACTTGTCAGCTTTTATGTCTCATACTGTTAACCAACACAGGATGCCCAGGGTGTGACAGAAAGTGAGAGTGATAGAAGGAATAAATCAAACTGCTACCTGATAATTTCTTCCAGATTGTGCAGCTTGTAGGTCCATGAGCAGTTTACTCTGTATGGACCCCTGTAAGGTGTGCAAATTCTGGATACTAAACAAGGCTGGATTCTGACATAAGGCAACATCTTGGAACAAAGGTTTTCACTAGACACAGAGATAGAATCTTCTCCCAAAACTAAAACAAGAGAGGAACTGTGATTTTTGATTTGACCAAGGCATACATTGATGTTTTTTATTCTAGTCTGCTTGCAAGATGGCAAACGTTGACTCAGTGGGCCTGTGGATTTGATTCTTTGGGACAAGTAACTTAAACTGAGATTATAGAGTGAGATGAACTCCTAGACAACGCAAAGAAAATACATTTTAAAACATCTCTTCTCATGTGGAGCTTTTACAAACCCTTCACCAGTTGTTTCCAAAGCCCTGCCAAGTGTACTATAACCAGTGGTAGGACCTCTTACTGCATGGGAAAAGTTTTGTGTCTGCATTAAAGCCGAAGTACTTCTCCAAATGTCTCCACATTTCAAGAAATAGGTATTTAGGATGGCTCATGCTGTTCTGCTTAGCAAGGCTAGAATATGCATTTGGCTTTACATGCTCTAATCCCAGAGTCCTTAATTTAATTATCTTTAGAGGTTTTATATATTCAGATTAGAATGCACTAAAGTTGGATCAAATTCTTTCAAGCTAGTCTGGCATTGCCTCAGCTGAAGAATTAAATCAGGCCTGTTCCATACCATCTTTATCAGGTGTAAGGAAGAAGCAAGGAGTTTCAGTCACTCATTCTTGCACCAAGGGTTCATTCTGTGCTTGTATGAAACACACTCGTGTTTTGATATAAATGGAAATACACAGGAGCTGTGTGTCCCAGTCCTGGACTTGACTTTATTCCTGGCTTCACATTCCTGTTTTCTCACATTACATTTCCTTTTTTTACATTACAGCAGATCTGCTGTTAAACAGGCACTGTGCATTTAGCCAGAGATTCAAGAACACCCTCCTGTCTCATCAAAACTTTTTTCCCTGCTTTGATGTGTTTTGTCTTCCTATTACCTTGCTACTTGTGCTAAGAACACAATGCCCTTGGAGAAATCTTGTTTCACTGCGTATTCCACACCCTGTATACCTGTGCTAACTCCAGAGATGGGCAAAGCACAATGCAGAGGTGTTCAGAGTGCTTTGGCCCCTGCCAGCTGTTTACCCTCTGCATTTCATGCATTTTTAATTGTTCACACTTCTGTTTGTCTCCAGCATAATGCTTTCATGAAGAAAGCACAGTATTCACTTGATTTGCAGCCATCCACTTCTTCACAAAGAAAGTCCAGTTTCATAACAGCCTTTCTGTAACTTGGGTGCTGGTTATACCACAAAACAATGTTTTAATAAATGTTATTTACATTTTTCAGGGTAGCTAGAGGGGTTTTGGTTTTAATTAGCTGAGTAAGAGAGTCATGAGTTATACAGACACAAAAAGAGCTGCTACCATCATCTCCTTACCCATGGGTCCTGTGCCAACATAGGAAAAAATAGTACAGGCCCTTGCAGGCAAGTATTTTTTGAAAGAGGGGAGAAGGGGAAATTGATTAAGATATTACAGTGTGTATTGTGCCTGGAGTCCTCAATAGTTTTTCCTTACCTGATTAATTGCCTAAGCCAGAGGTAGAAAGTTGCTTCAACCTTTGGAAGGAGCAAAGGGACTGCAAGCCCTCCTGCCATCCTGCCCTAAGCAGTACTTTGCTGGGGGGAAGTCAGAGGTGCTTGCATGGAGATGCTGCCTGCTGAGAACCTCTTCAAATGAATTATGGACTCCCTCCTCCCCCCTCGTGCTGCTGCTTCCTTCTCCTTCCCTTCCTAACCCTTATCCTCAGCACAAAAGTCTCTCAGAACCCCCCTGCTTACGAAACCTGGAAGGAGCAAGGTCCAGAGCACAGAGGGGCATCCCAGTAAGCTCTGTGAGGAGGACCCTGCTCAGTAGCTCAGCTTAGGACATTCCCAGGAGCATGGCCAGCTTGGATGATGAACCAGACAAGGCATTAGGGTTGCTGTGCTTGGGAAGGTGCACTGGTATCCCTGCACCATGTAATTTTTGCATGAAAACTTCCCAACACTTTGGATGCTTGCAGGAGCTGGTCCCATTGCAAACAGATTGAACTTCCAGTGTCAGAGGAAAGCTTCATTTGGGTTACAGGCCAAGTGCAAGTGAAAGATGGATGTGTGCATCCTGCTGAAGAATGCTCCTGATAAGGAGAGCCAGGAGTGGCTGTGGAGGGGACAAAAGGGACACGCCTGTGCTGCCGTCCTCTGCTGCCAGTTCCTGCTCTGCAGTGGGGAATGAGGGCTCAGATTTGCCCCCACTTGCTGAGGGAGATCTATCCAGAACATCCTGCACTCTGTGATAAGACAAACCATGCTGCTCACAACTCTACCCAGAGTCAACACCAGCAGCCTTCACAGTCAGTGTCCTGCTTGTCACACCCTGTGTCCTGCCACTTCTCTCTCCCAGGCTATCTTAACTGAAGAGATTAACACGAGGCTGTACAGTATCTTCCCTAGCACAAGCCTGGCCCTTCACAGAGATAACTATTTGTACTTCAAAAGCTGAGATCATCCAGAAGCCAAGTCTTACGTGGAAGACTGGGACTGTCCTAGTAAACATTGTGTGTTGAAAGCAGCAACAATCGTCCCTTTATTATTTTCCCCAAAGAGGGTTGCTACTCTTCTGTGCACAAACTAACAGGTTTTGCAGACTACAGTGTTCATGAATGCCTGTCTAAACTCATCAGTTTTAGGAACTTTCACTGACTTCAGCAAGCCATGGTGGATCAACTTGTATTTGCACTTCCCAGGACACGCATTTGAATTGAAGATCAGCTAGTTCATTCCTCACTTTTTAGCATTGTGCCAGTTAAACACAAATGACTAAGCCCAGAGCAGCTATGCTATTTCTCACTGAACACAGCTACCCACACTACCCCTGTCTAGCACAAATTCCTGCTGACATCTGAAATTCTCTTCTAACAAAGTCCATGCCCAGGATGAATGAAATAGCTTCTCTGGTCTGCAAGTTTTTCCTAGTTCTCCTGTGTTCGTGTTACCACGAACAGAGACTTTTTCCACAGCTTTAGGAACATGAAAGCTGGGCAGAGCCAAGGGTGATGTTTCCGCTTACACTCCCTGAATGCAGTTTTTCTTTGAGTTCATTTTATGGGTTGGGGGAGAATATCCTGTGCACCACACCCACTTCTAGCCAGCTTCACAGTACTTACACAGTCAGGAACCACAAACCATCTGCGAGAAGTTTAGTAGCCACACTGATTCCCAGCTGGAAGGTTCATATTGCATGGTCCAATTTAGAGCATATTCTGTTTATCTCATGGAGTAATGACAGTTCAAAAGCTGCACATGTGCAAGCAGGTGAACTTAATTCAGGTGACAGCATTGAGCAGAGGAAACAGGGTAAGGAGACTTCATGGAAGAGTTCACACGATCCCAAGTACAGAAGCACAGAGTCTTTGGGCTGACTTCTCAGTTCATTTGAAATTGAATCCATGCCTTTAAAAAAACCCACAACCAAAACCAGCACCACAAAGATGGTTCTCAGCTGTACTGACCATTTGATTACTATTGGAAATCTCTTGCTAGCGCTTCACAGGTTTTCCACCATGAATTTTTCAGTATGGGTTTGGTGGATCTGGTATTGATCTATTTGGGCTTGCACTGAGCAGGGACAGGCTGTGGGGCAGAGAGGGGACAAGATTAACTTGATGGTAATGAACATCTGTACCTCCTAGAAGAGCTATGGACTCAAGATGAAAAGCCATGGAAAGGCTTTTGCAAAATATCTGTTTCTTCTTCCCCCCTTTTGGTAGGGAATCATTGTCATCCTCACACAACAGCCAAGCAAGGATTTTATGCATTTCTGCAGTGCTTAATCACATTGCTGATAGTAACCATAATTACTATATTGTAGCTAAGTAGGAAGAAAGCCTGTTCTTCTGTCTGGACAGTTACAAAACTCTCCAACCACACACAGCTTGACAGACTTGCAAGCCCAGAACACCACAAATCAACAGGTTTCACCAAGGCCTTTAAACTGGATTTAACCACAGATGAGACCTCAGGGCACTTCTGTCAGCAGCACTGAAAAGCAGCTCGCAGTCACACACCAGTGGATGATGGAGGGGCAGTTGCTGACCCCAAGGCTGAACAACCTTCCTTGGTGAGGCAGAACTGGCTGCAGCAAAGTCCCCCCACTCTGTACAATCTCCCTACCTGCAAGATGGGATATGACAAAAGTGAATTACTTAAAACTCCAGAGGGAAGTCAGGGAGACATAGAAATTGAAGCCACATTTTCAGGTCTCTATTGCATGCCTCTATAAGGAAAATAAGAAATTTGTCTTCATATCTAAATTATCAATATAATGTAAAAAAATAACTACCTGAGTCCATCATGTTTAGATTTTACACTTGTGAACTGTTTGGGTTTTTTTGATGTGTAAATATATCACAATGTATCACTTGGGTGCCTTTGAAGGAATGAACTCTGTATGGGAGGACAGTGCTGCTGGGAATATTCATAAAGATTAATGCTTGTTTAGCCTCCAAGGGCAAGTTGCTTCTGTTGGACTTCTTTAGGCATAATTAAAAGCAGCCAAGTGAGGTTTCTCCTTGCAAGGCCTACTGAAGGAGCCCATCTCTTCCCACTGGCTGCAAGGGCAGGGTAAGGGAAATGGCTTTCCTGGGCTAACACCAGCCTTTGTGGAAACCTCTCATTGAAAGCAGGAGAATGCAAGGATTGCAGAGCACCAAACCCAACATCTGGCTGCCATTGGGTTTAATTCTATTTCAGTTTAGGCTTGTATAAGCTGGCTGTGGAAGCAGGGTAAATCTGCCACTGAATGTACTGTGTGCAGATGGGGACATCTCTTGCATTCTCCGTGCCTGCCTCTTACTGAGAGAAAGATGCCCTCTGATAAGCCCTTGAGCTCCTTGGGAATTAAATCTGCTGCACAGTTGTGCCCAATGCACTCTGCAAGTCCAACTCAATCGTTCATTCACCACATTCACTTGTTTAGCACCTCGTCCTGCAGCTGAACACCCAAAACTGGGTGAACTGACCACAACTCACCAATTTCAATTGTCTGCTCAGGCCAGCGACTAAAAGTCACTGGATAAAGGGCCATATGAAACTAAAAGGACCATACTGGGCAAAGGACAGTTATTTTCCACAGAGAAAATCCTGTTGCCTATGTCCTACATTTACCTTTTGTGCAAGATGAGTGATTTGCACGAGTCCTGGACAACCACTGCAAGTAGAAGGAACAACATCTTACAGACTACTCTATTACTCAGTGACTGGCGTGAACACCTGAGTCTCTCATGCAAACCACAACTACTTCACAATTCTGGACCCCACTGAATCCATTACTGAATGGTAACAAGGTACTCATTAGATCACAGAGCAACGAGCTCCTTTTCAGCATGAAAAATATGCCATGGGCAAGGATCAGGGGGGTTGGCTGTGTTTCCTCCTATGGCTTTTCCCTCCCTCCCAACACAAAGGTGGGCTTGGTTCAAGGAAAATACAATTTACCTGGTCACATTCTGACAGCAGAAGTTCATTCAGAGGACCTGAGATGCCCTGTGAGGTCTGCAGGGAATGCAGATGGGCCCTGTGAGATGTCAAGCCCTCCTGCAGAACCACAGCTCTCCACTGACAAACCAGCTCTGCAGTGGCTTCAGCAGAGGGTTTACCATAACCAGCCACCAGATAGCAGACCCGTACAGGAATTTTCCCATTCCCTGCACACCCTGTGCTGGGCTCAACACAGCTTATGGTACATGGCTGATGGAATAGGAGGAGGGAAATTAGGAATATTGGCAATGCAATGCTCCCTGACTGCAGTGACAGGAGCCTCAGCCTCTGAGCAGTTTCACCCACAGTTTCACTCACAGTTTCACTGAGCACCATTTTTTTTTATTGAACAAGCTTACCTGAAATGCTGGAAAGGAACAAACTAGAATGATTAGCTATTTCAACTCCTACCCATGCAAGTTTTTTTTTCTCAGACAGTTTTCTTCTATTCCTCCTTTGCAGAAAACGTTGCAGTGTTCCCAGACTGCATCAATGACAGGGCAGTGAAGAGGAAGTTATTTGCATTTGCTCACCTGAACAAGCTTAGCTCTGCCCTGTTTCAAGTACCGATTGCCTTTAAGATGTCAGACTTCACTATCTCTGATTTATACACATTTAGTAAGGAGGTGTACAGGTATGGCACTCCACCCACTGACATTTGACAACAAGCAGCTCTATGGATTTTATTCACATTTATGGGATGTTTTAATGTTGATAAGAACTGGTATCAACAAACAATGTGTTTCAGGATTCCCACAAATATGGTTCCAAACTCTGAGACTTTCAGTCCTCTCCTGAGATTCTCTGCCTCTTCAGGACAGAGAGTCAAAATTAATGAATGGACATGCCCCACCTCACACATGCTATGCATACACACAGGCAGGGCTCTGCATTTCAAACTGTCAACATTTCCAGGAATTCTCCTGTTTTTGCCAATTCCAGCATATCTAAAGCTGGTAGGGACATGGGGGAAATTTCTGAAAATCCAGTCCAACTTAGAAAAGAGGGCATTTCACGATCTTTTCTTTTTGCACCTTTTTTGTTGCAGGCATCCATCTCTCTCGTGTCCATCAACTTTTCTTCTTCCACAACATGCTACCTGAGAGACTGGAAAGCATGAGCTTCATTCTATCATTTTAACCCTGAGTTCAAATATCAGAGCAACTCATGTCAAGAGAGGAAAGAGACCCTTTGCTACAAGTTAATCCCACCCTCCTTTTCCCCCCCCACTTCTCCACTAAGGGCAAAGCAATCTCGGTTGCCTGGCAAAAGGCACCCTGGTAAGAGCTTGGCTTCACTGTGATCCCATTTCTTCCCTGTAATCAGCCACATTTTCCACCCAAGCCTTGGAATACAGAGCTGCTTGGGCTCAGCAGGGTCTCTGCTTCCCCTGTGTGTCAGGGCAGGCAGAAGGGCTAGTTTTGGAAACAGGCCCTTACACCCCCTTCTCGCCAGCTTTGCTCCAGCAAGGTCCCAGTATCAGAGTCACCCCCAGCTGGATCATTCTGTCCAGTTTGTTCTCTCCAAGCTCAGGAGATCAGCTCTCCTCAGCTTGACACCTAAATCTCTTGGTTCCTCTGCAAGGAGAAAGTGACACCAACCGTTATTCTCACAGTTTTATTTGTAAAGGACATAGCATGAAAAGCTGTATTTCAATGTACTTCAAAACCTGAAAAACCCATGTCTGTTTGTGGTGTGTATGTTAAAGTGCTTGATAGAACAATACTTTTACTAATGTTGTCTTGAAAAGAATCCAGTTCTTACTCCGTTAGTAATAACATAAAGACAAAAGATACTTAATGGAGACATTTAGGGACCGTTTTGGGCTATACAGGGCACATTTGTACATTTCAAGTGTAACACAATATTTCCCCTCACCATGCGCACCTTCATTTGATTGAAAGAAGGAATTTTCTCAAGCACGCTGCTGCGCAACTACCCTAAAAACACATTTTGGAACAATGATAGCTAATTACACAAACCAACTTGGAATAAACAGGAGTAGGTTTTTCACTAAACAGTACAATTTCATTTATTTCAGAGAATTATAAATACATATTTTGTACATAGTGAGGCATTTGATTCTCTGACTCCCTCAAGTCACCATGCTGGCTGTTAGTACAACAGGACTATGCAAACTCAGACATCTGCAGATGAGCACTGGATAGGAATTCTTTTGTTTTTTTAAAAAGCAGATACCAGAGAGCTTTGGTCTTTTCCAAGATTCCCTTTCTCAACCAAAGAAGGTGCTTTAACACTGAAGTAAAAACTGTGTTGGCTTAGAAGAATCCTGACGGGTTTCTCAGCATTCTAGTGGGTAGAATAATTTCTGTAAACCTTACAGAAAAAACCTCACAGTTTCCAATCAACAAAAGTAGTCCACTGGAAAAAAAAAATCATACATGGTAGAATAAAAATTCACTATGAAGAACAGTTCTCCCAAGGTTGTCAAATAACTACTCCTCCAGGAATCTGAGGCACTCAGCTGTGCCCCTTTCAGCATATCTTGGGGTGGTTTATTGCCTACAAGGAAACATGAGACATACATAATTTTTACTGTATTATTATTAATACGATGTGAAACCTGACAAAACCAAACAAGTCAACACTTGCTGAAAAAGCTGACGTGAAGTTAAGTGCTAAAGGTTTTTTAATGTAGTCTGAAATGGGGAAAGGCCCTGATTTGAATTTTAAAAATTCTCAGGTTTTGAATTCTTTTAACTTAACAAAGACTTAATGTAGTTATTGCCTTTTTTCTCTGTGTGTGGTTTAGTCATTTAAATGAATGACCTTTAGAGGTGCCTACATTTCTACTTTATCCTGCTTGCACTTAACCCTTGTCATGTCAGATGAACATTTCAACTGCTCCAGTCATATTGTAGCCTTTGGAGAAGTCTGCAGCAGTGTACTTTGGGAAGCATCCAGCCTGCAAATGCAGATGATGCTGTGAAGAAATCCAAGGACTAAAGAGGTGGTTATTTCAGTAAAATGAAAGTCACTTAGACTGGGCTGGGCATGAAAAAATCCTGTATAGCAGTCATTAGACATGAAAGGCCTGAGTTGTAGTAGAAATCAAAACATCCTAAGCAGTCATTACCAAATAATGCTGCCACATGGTTTCTGGTGCTAAATGTATAATTCATTGATAGAGTTAAGTACAGGGATGCATTTTCAATTGCTGCTGAAGGGTTGTCGTGCATTGTCTGCTGACTTTAAGCAGACACGCCTGGGCACACAGAAAATACTAACACCCCAAATTTTACATTTCTGGAAATGTAAGACAGATGTCACACAGCTGTGGGCTCTGGCTACTAACTCGAGACACCATTCACAGCCTTTACACTAGGTACTCACACCCACAGCAGTGACATGGCAGTGCTGCCTACAGCGCTGAGTTCAGGCTGTTTAAGGAAGCACAGGCCCCGAAGGAAAGAATGGTTATTGAAAGCTGGAACCCTCATTAAAGTCGAAGGCTCCTTGACAGTGTTATTTTACTTCTTTCTTAGAAACAAAAGGACTTCTATAACATAAAACTCTCCAATGAAACAAAGTTACACAAAGTTTTCTTCTGGTCGGGAGTATGAGGCGAAGCTTTGACGCTGAAGTGAGTGCTGTTCTAAGACCTGGGCAGCAGAAGGACCACAGGAAAAGAGAGAAGCTTGACAAAAGGCAGGTGAGAAAGCAAACCCTAATTTTCATCCTCTCTCCTTTTCCTTATCTCACATCCCTCTTTCCACCATGTGCACACTTATGCCAAGACCTGCCACGGTCCACCACTGCGAAGCCCCTCCTAATGCCACTTGAGAGCAAGGCAAGACACTTACAGTACCAGCCTTTCCCAAGCCTCAGCTGACAGTGAGACATCCCAAGAATCCACTGACCAAATGCCCAAGGTTGTAGGGAATAAGCAAGTGAAAACAAAAACCTATATTTAAACTAACTTCCAAAAATTAAAACCAGGTAAAGCTAACTATGTCCTCAAATCCTTCCAACTCCCATCCACAAGAATGGAAAATACACTCTGTACTTTCTGCATGGTGATTTTGTTATAATCTCTTGTTAAATTTGTATCATACATTTGCTCCTCATCAAGAGCTGTCTCCCTATATTTGCACTGTATTATTAACACATTAACTGGAAAGAGCATAGGAGAGAAGCCTCAAAATACCAACATGAGATTAATTTTTTTCCTCCTTTTGCTTAATTCCTTTTCTTTTTGTAGCTGGATAATTAAAAAAAACAAAGTAACCCAAGATCCTGTGCTCCCCTAGGAACACTCATTCTGGGGGATAAAGGAAGACTCATAACCTGTCAGCATTTCAAAACCAGCTGATACAGTTTGGTAGCACAGCAACAGCAGTGTTTGTGGCTCTACAGCAATGATTCTTTCTCAAGTACAGCAAGAACACTTTGGTATAAATCAAATTCCTCATCGTGGGAAAAAAAAAAGGTCATCCACAACACAAACTGGCAGAGGATGAGGGTGAATCATGAGAACATCTAGACAGGGAAGGGACACACTGAGCAAGTCAAGTGAGCCACCATTCCCCATCTCAGGCTGCAGCAGCAAGGTTTCAACAGGTGTCTCATACTCTCAGGCTCTGAGGCTGGTAGCAGTCCTCCTCTCCAGTGTTTAAGCATTCCAGAACTTGTTTCCCCTTCTGGAGATCAACAGGAGTGACACAAAAGGCCTTACAGAAAGAAAAAAGACGACTCACGACTTGCATGCGTGGGAAGGTGAGTCTTCAAACAAACAACAAACTCAGAGAGACCATGTGCAGTAGGTGAACCAGCATATGCTTAGAGTCTTTCCAAGAGTGACACGATCACAATGGCTACATCGGGGCATTTGCTGTCTTAATTTGCAATACCTGAAAAAAGCCCTGCTGAGTTTGCACTGTATTTACACGTTGATTGGCTTCTTCCTCGCAAGCAAGTAGCGGCATCCCTTCCCACCTTGGTCCTTCCCTCCCTCCCCCAAGTTCTTCCCCCGGCTTTAAGCTACTCATAGTCAGAACAAGAACATTCAATCTAAGAAAAATTTCTTAGAGTAATATAATTTCTTAAAGAAGATAGCATATTTACACACATCTAACACATGAAAATACTCTATTTTTTGTACTAAATTTCTGTTTCAAATAAACTACAATACTGCATCTTAGCTTTCTGCAGCTTTAGAGGCCAGTCCCCACTGGGTACAAACTGGGCTTCCCAATCCTGCTTCAACCAGCAGCTTTGCCTTACAGTGGTGCACTACCATGGCATTCAAGTCCTGACAGGTCTCCAATTGTGGTTTGCTTGTTTGGGAAAGGAGTAATGAAGTTCTCAGCAAAAGCCATGCTAAACATCCACTCCTTTAATGAGCGATCCTTCCAGGATGATGTTGAAATCTTGCAACGTCTGTAGGACTCGGATAAGGGAGTTGACAGTCATGCGGTCCCGGAGGAGAGCGTTCTCCTCGTACATCCTCGTGATGGGCGGGCACTCTGCCAGCAGCGGGATCCACTGGGACAGCAAGTGGTCCCTGGAGAGAGCAGGAAGGAGTCGTGTTAGCACCAAGAACAGCAGATCTCACACCGGAATTCTGCTCCAGGAGCACAACACGAAGCACGCAGCCCCTTTTGGTGAGTGCTGCCTGCTGTTTGCACAGGACCTGGGACACGGACCCATACCTGGACCTGGGACCCATACCAGGACCGGCACCGGACCAGACCCAGACCTGGACGAATACCCGGACTGGCACCTGCACATGGACCCAGATGCGGGACCCGGACTGGCACTCGGACCAGATCCGAACGTGGACGGGGACCCAGACCAGCACCCGGACCTGGAACCCAGACCCAGACTGGCAGCCGGACCCGCACCCAGAACTGGACCAGCACCCGGAACCAGGGCCCAGACCTGCACCCGGAGTCATACCCATACTGGGACCCAGACTGGCACTCGGAGCCTTACCCGGGACCTCGACCCATACCCACCCCTGGAACCCGGACCTTAACTCGTGCCCAGACCCAGACCCAGACCCTTACCCGGCACCTGCAGCCGCCCCAGACTGGCACCCAGACCTGGGACCTGGACTGGCAGCTGGACCTGGACCTGCACCCAGACCTGGACCCAAACCCTTACCCAGACCGGCACCCAGATGGCACCTGGACCTGGGACCCGGACCCACATCCAGACCTGCACTGTCACCCATCCCTGCACTCGGGACTCGGACCCACACCCAGACTGGCAGCCAAACCCGCTCCCAGGCCCCTAACCCGTGCCCATACCTGGACCCTGACCCGGACCCACACCTGGGACCTGGACCCATACAAATTTCCTGTGTAATCACAACCCTTGTTAAATACTACCTCCTGTAGAAATGAACATTGAAAGATATTAGCAGAATTGGACACGTGTAAGAATTCTGCAACATTTTCAGATCAGGAACAGGGAAAGTAAAACTCAAGGAAAATCTGACAGACCTTTTGCCAACTGGTTCTCCAAGTATCAAGACACATATGACAAAAATGGTACTTATTTCTAGATATACCAACTTCTACCCTCCAAAATACAACTAAATCCCACCCTCTTGCCCCTCCCCAAGTGCAAGACAGAAAGCACCCTATTAGGAAAGAATGGTTCATCTAGAACAGTTCAGTCAAAATTATAACAGGCATCCCATTTTAACAGGCAATTGAACGAGGATTTAGAAATTCAACAGCTCCTGAAAAGGAACTCTGCATTCCCAAAGTACTTAATCGAAAATAGCATTTCAAGACAGATTTCATACACACGTCTGTCAAGCTAACGTTTTGAGCTTCTTTATAACTGCTAAAATTTATGACGTAGTATTAAAGCTGCCTAAAATGGGCACTGGATAATAGACAAGTGTGAGATGTCTTAAAATGGAAAACTAAAGGTAGTAACAATGTTGGAAAAACATTCTTCTAGACTAATGCCAGAAGACACACATAATGAAGAGCAGTTCAGTACCTTGTCCCCAGGCAAACCAGGATTTGGAATTTGCCGTCCTTTCCAATGTTCCTTGGAGCCGTATTGATGGCATTCACATAATGACAGAAGGTTTTGCATGAAGATCTCTGAAGTAAAAGGGCCTCCTCATTGTCTCCAATCTGATCACTGGTTTCAAAATAAGCAACAGCTTTCTCTGTGGTAGGGAGAACATCAGAACCCAGTGAGCAGCAGCATTTCATTGTGACACAGAATCACAGGGAAATTCTTAGAAAACTAAACTGTTCAGAGCTGTTCCACAGTTTATCTATGGATTCCTGACTCTGAAGACCATAGGTAGGTGGTCACCTCCACCTTTGCCATGGCATAACACTAGTCAGTCTGGTTGATGTCTAGCACAGGTAACTGCAAGGAGCAGCACCAGAGGACCCCTCATTGGTTTCACTGTAAGCAATGCCATCAGCTTTGATTTTTCACTTTTTCTGAGTAAGCACTTAACCTCAGGCTAAGCATCTCAGCCTGCAAGCCTGTTCCAAGGGAGGAAGTACATCTTAAATTATCCCTACATTGGCCTACAGGTAAGGATCACCAGAAGACCAATGCAGTGATTAGGAGAGTTCTCATAAACTAGGAATCCAAATCTTTCACTCCCAGCCCTTTCCCGGCTTTCCCCCAACACTGATTGCTCCTCTACCCCAACCTCCAGCCTACCTTCTTTCTCTCAGAACAGCAGCTGTTTGAACTCTGAACTCTTAAATTTCTGCACAACTCACGCTCTTCTCTTACACAGAGTTTAGTATTTCTCATCTTCCATCGGGATTCTCATTGACTTTAAGCAACCTGGAGCAAGTGCTTGGGGGCAGGAGAAATGGCACCCTAACTGATGAGAATCCAAGATCTGCATGTGAGGAGTCATTTCACCCTAAACTTTCTCCTCCAAATCATATACCAGCTTACCTATGAAATCCCAGATGAAGACATTCTTATGAAAAATGCGAGCTGATTTGAATCCGTGGTGGAAGACCTGCTCCAGAGCTGCAACCAGACCGTTTTCTCCACACAACAGAATGGTAAGGCTGCCTCTCTGTGGGAAAGGGGGTAGGTAAGTACCACTTGGCCTTGTTCGGATGCCAGAAACTTCAGATCTAAAGGTACTACATCTGCTGGTACTTCAGTGCCATTTCTATTTAAAAAATATGCAGGCAAGAAATGAAAAGTAGGAATTACCTCCTTCTCTGGCTTGTGGAAGTGTTTCACAATATTGTTCACGGCTTCCCCGATTCCCTCTTGGATCTGCCCCGCATTAGGCTCTGTGAAATGATGGAGAGCAGACTAGCTGAAGTGGTGGGTTTTAAATGCTGTTTAAATTACTCTTGGAGGCTAATCTTTCCTTGCTTGACGTCTCAGCAGCCACGTCCTCTAATTTTACAGGAGCTGGACAGATGTACGGACAGGATCTACACTGTCCCATCTCTGTGCTTAGGCAGAGAACGCCTCGTGTGACCCTCACAGTCCCGTGTCCTCTTGTAGCCAAGTGCAGTTACTCATAAAAGCTAATTTTAGGGATGTGAGGTTGATATGCCCTCAGGTCCCTGCAGAGATAAGCTCTGCCAGAAGGCACTTCACAGCAGCCACATAAAGCTCTGAGCTGCCCTCAGAGAAGCCTGTCTTCCCAGAGACTGCAAAGTGAGCTGGGAGGCCGGACAGCATCAGCTACTGCAAATTCTGCTGCTTCCTCCTCCCTCATCTCCTATCTCCATGCTCCAAAGGAAGAGATTATTATCTCTCAACGGTCAAAAGGGGACGCTGAAAGAGGCAATGTGTACGTCACAGAGCAAACACCAACCAGGGAAGGCAGGAAAAGCTCACCAGCTTGCAGCTGCTGCTCTGCACCAAGCCTTGCTTCAGGATGAACCCTCCTGTTCACAGAAGCTTTTTTTTATTCCCCAGCAGTTGGCAGCTGCCCCCTTATCTATGACCCTGAGGAGGAAGGCGCGGACTTACTGGTGTTCTTCCCTGTGAGGGAAGTGATGCTCAGCCGCCGAGTCGCGGTAGGAGATTTCTGCTGGGGCGGGGTGCGGCACTGCTTTAGCAGCTCTTCATCGGGCGTGGAGGACACGAGCTCTCCAATGAGTATTCGCTCCAAACTGCCGTCATCAACGCCTTTTCCCAGCCACCGCCCGCAGGGAAACCTGCAGCGGGCCCAGGACAAGCACGGGTCAGCCACGCACACGGTGCAGCTTGAGCTCAAGGCTGGGGCACAGCTGGCACCCAACAAACGCTGCTAACAAACAGGGAATACTTGGCTCCCAGAGAACTCTCACAAAGCAGAGCTCTGCAGGAGCAGCCCCTGCACCACGGCTGAGCACCCTCAGAAACAGGGAAATATGAAAGTTTGGGTCACACATGTATTTCATGGTCCACATCTTGTTCCCTGCCGAGTTATTTTTCACTTGCAACCACAACTGATATTCGCCCTTTAAGCACGTTATGATGATTAACAACCAAATTCCCACAGAATTTCCACCCAGCTGAGGTTGTGACATCTCCTCATACTCAAGCCTCACCTCACATTTTCCTGATGTCCTTTTGGACCCCATACACAGCCCTAATGAAACCCATGCACAAGTCCACACCTCCAGTCAGTTTATCACACATCCTCTTACTTTCCCCTATACACTGTGGTCAACTCAGAGATCTGGAGCTCACCTCTCTGAATTACAGTTTTCCAAGTTCACTTAAAAAAACCAAAACTGAGCCACGTTTTGTAAAACCAATGGTGAGTTAGGAAACCATTTTGACACAGAGGTATGCACTCAATACAAGATCAAGAAATCATCAAAATCTTTCATTTTATTAATATTTTCCCTAGACAATTATTTCAGCTCTTGGGGTTTAAAGAGTTAATTTGTACACAATTTTACCAAACTACTTTAAATCAAGAGATTTAATTATTAGACACAAACATATGAATCACTTCAAAAGTATCCCTACTGTCTGTCCTGTCTCAGAACGATGCAAAGAAAATCCTGTACTCAAATCTCATTTAATATTTAACAGATTATCTGACTTCAACTAGGGCTTCTGTAGTGAGAGAACCAGGGGTGGGGGAGACCAACCCATCCCTACCAGGGACCCAAATCAGCCCAAATCAGAGTTAAGGAGAAGGTGAATGCTTTCTTGCTTTCTCTAAATTCAGCAAGAATTTCAAGACAGGGAAAATCACAACTTGTTGCTTACTTGTACGTGTGTCCTGTTATTTCATTCCTGACCATGACACAATCAACCAGCCACTTGGCCAGCAGCCCTGAGTTGTCATGACCAATCTGAACGGTCGTCAGCTTCCCCAAGTTCTGGCACTGAAACGAGAAAACAGTTTAAAAAAGAACAGGCAACACACACCCCCACCACACGCACCCATATGGTCTCAAATATAGCCTTTTATTCAGTTCTCTAGTTTTCTTTGATTTATAGAGTGAGTATTTTCGACCAAACATGCAGAGCATTTTGAAAAGCTGCATAATTGTTTTAAGACAGGAGAAAAGAAATAAAATTGTTCAAAGCTTGTAAAGAGATTACATTCTTTGTTGTGAGCACTCACTCTGAATATTTCTGAGAGCTATTACTTACACATTTCTGAGCTAAGGTGATAAAAGGTGTGCTTTTGCAGAAGAAGCAGATCTTCAATACAAACAGCTTTTCAGAAATCCATTTGGAGCACACTGACCTTCAGCTGACTCACTCTACACCATGCAGCAGTCCCTAGATCCTTTATTATTTTCAAAGACTGATCTGCTTATTGCTGGGCCAAACAAAAATCACTAACATGACACTCAGCATCACAAAGACACAGAAGAAGGAAAACAAGGCACTGTGAATTCCAGTGCAATATTTAATTGTAGGTGGGGCTGGCAACAACATCTGTTAAGGTCACCTAAACACTTCCCTTGAAAGACCTTGGTTTTCACTGCTTCTGATGCTGCCAACCGAGCAGCTTGGGCTGACATTTTCCATAGTGGGTGGCTACTCAAGTCAATATTTTAGGAAAGTTTCAGCCAAAGGAATAATCCAGAACAGCATCAATATGGTCCTTAGAAATATCTAAATATATAATTTTGCCTGTTAGAAGCCTGGATTTCTTTTCTACAGAATAGTAATACTTGAATGAGACGTGGGCATTCATCTCAAAAATATCCTCCCTATGTCAAAATCGACCTATATTTGGCAAGAGGCTTTTTTTGCTATTGTTGATGAAGATCAGTCTGCATATGCTCAGTGGATGCAACCTTAATTTCTGTAGCAGATTTTCCTACAAAATCACTGCTTAATGGATATGGTACAGCCCAGAGCTAGAGGAGCTTGATGGGGCTTTTCCTGCAATTCCTGCTACCAGCTGCTTTGGCATGGCACCGAGCCAACCTGTAACTGCTGGGTGGGAAAGGAGGGGGGAAAGCAAAGAGAAAACCCCAGGAAGCCTAGGAGGGAGAGCATGGTGGGGATGCAGCTCCTAGTGTGCCAGGGACAGCACCTGAGACTGGGATGTTGAAGAGTAATGCCAGACAATGGGCTGAGAAGAGATTTGGGACAGGCCAGAGGTCAAAAGGGACCTGGGTGGTGGTTAGTGGAAAGACAGAGTGAAAGAAGGGAAAAGAAACTTGGGAGGGAGATGAGGAGTTGGAAATGAGCACTGAAAGGGAAAATTAGGCAAGAAGGTGTAGAAAGGAATGAGACATGGATATGAATAGGAGAGGTGAGAAATCCTGGACTGGACAGGGACAGCAGTGAGGCCTGTGGTTAAAAGTTGTGTGTGCTCACAGGAAACCTTCATCTCACACAGGAGGGGCAGGCTATTTTCATGTACATATTTGAACCTACAGTGACATTCAAAATCAGGAAAGCATCTGAAATGCTGTGCTCTTAATAACCCCTTAACAAATCAATATTTATCTAGAAGCATGTTTTAAATTGCAATGAAAATGTGAAGTGCACGTACTCACCTCAAACGTCATTTCTAGGTGGTTTTTAGGAATCTGCATGACACCACTATCTCCCAGTTCTCCTGACACACATATCCACGGGTTTGATGTGGTTATTGCATTGCTTAGCTTTTTGATGGGGATTATCACTGACCTGTAAGGAATCACTGGGAACAGGCAGAGAGGGAAGTACGTTAGCCTTGATCTATTTTTCTTTTTTTTTCCCTTTACAGTAAATGCGATTTCTGGGGCGAACCGCGCCTTTCCCTTGAAGACAAGCTGACAAGCTCTCGCTCCCTGTCTCAGCCGCGAAGCAGGAGCGCCCCGGGGGCGGAGGGCAGCGGTGCCGCACGGTGGAGCTGCAGCCCCGCGGCACAGCCGGGACAGCGCACGGGCGGTCCCGGAGCCGCCGGCGACGGGACGGACCCGCCCGCGGCAGGATGGGGCACACGGCAGGTCACGGGGAAACGAGTGTCACGGTCACTGAACCGGCTTGGAAGGGACCTTTAGAAGCTGTCTAGTCCAACCCCCTGCAATAAGCAGGGACATCTTCAACCAGACCAGGTTGCTCGCAGCCCCATCCCACCTGACCTTGAACACTCCCAGGGATGGGGCATCCACAACTTCTCTAGGCAACCTGTGCCACGGTCTCACTAACCAAAATGTAAAAAACATCTTCCTTGCATCTAACCTAAACTGACCCTCTTTTAGTTTAAAGCCATCACCCCTTGTCCTACTGCAACAGGTAAAATGTTTGTTCCCATCTTTCATATAGGCCTCTTCAAGTACTGCAAGGCTGGACAGGGAATGCTGGCACAGCTGTTAACACCACAGCCAAACTCTCAAGTCTGGCATCTCTGTGGACATCCCTCTCTTTATTCTTATTCCTATTCCTGTTCTTATTCTCTTATTCTTCTGCTTTTAAATCTGTACCACCCATACATGTTTAAGACAAGGACTGCCACCTACGCCAACTTGGATTTGACTCTGACACTGCACCTCAAGCACTGCAAGACTCACTCTCCCCTTATGTTTCACAAGCTGCCTTTTTGACTGGGGAAGCCAAGCCAGCCTCTTTTACTTTTGTGTACCATCCAATCATACTGCACTCAAAAAAATACCCTGAAATTCCAAGCACTTTTCTTACAGGAGAAAGCTGTCAAGCTGGATGCCCCACAGAAATAAGGTAATCAAGGAAGAATAAGTCTCTTTGCGCTGCACTAGTTCTGAGGGGATTTATTGCTTTAACAGGAGAAAAAACAGAATGAGTGCCTGTTCTGATAGCCAAGTAGAAGTTGCTTCGCTTCACTCTGAACAGGCAGGAAAATTAAAAATAAGGGCTGCCAGGTGAATCCAAATAATTAGGTCCCCTAATGGGATCTTGCTTTTTCTGCATTGTCCAGTACTGGAGAGATGAAGATTCATTTTCAGATATCAATCCAATCTCTGCTCTCCTCCTTAAAAGTGAGAGTGAGAAAGTGAATCTTTCTGGCATTTAAGAAGAGACAAAAAGAGATTTAAAATACACAGAGGAGCACGAAGTATTTCATCCTCCAATCTTCCATCTCCTCCTCAGTCTGAAGAGAGCAGGCTGTTAGGATGCACACTTAATGAAGGCCAGAAAGAAGCATTAGGGGGTAGAGGACTTGTCTGGGAGGGAAGCTGAAAAAAACTATCCAGGGAGCAGCACTCTGCTGATTACTCTGCTTTGTGCAATGCTCTTATCCAGAGCACTCCCACACAAGCTCGGCTCTCCAGCTGGTTTCCCAGAGCAACACCCCGCACCCAGGAGCCCCACAGCAACAACCAAGGCTTCCAGATAAGGGCTCAGCTACTCAGGCACCAGCAACATCATCTCTTACAAATCATGACAGCAACTAATTTTTAGTCAGGGGGAAAAAAATTGATTCTCCAACTCACTGATTGTAGTGAAGACGCTTGTGAAGCAGAAGTAATCCACAGCATTGAGTGAGAGCAGGTGATACAGAAACTGTTCCCGTTCTTCTTCACAGCGCAGGAAAGCGTAACGCTTGTAAAGTTTCCTGCCAGAAACAAGCACATGGCATTTTTGTGGTTGCTGTTGGAAAAGCACCATCTCTCTTAAAAGGTGTTTGAATCTCAAAACACCAAATGAAGAGTGGCTCTTAATGGGAGATATGATTCCCCAATAACAGAAGCTGCTAGAAACCCACAGAGGGCATGTAAATGTGCTACAGTGTTTTACAGAGCACTCTTGGCTCCATGCTCCCCCAGCAAGGCTACAGGGTTCACCTCAGTTTTGGGTTTGCTGCAAAGTACAGATAAAAGCTAACACTCTTCACAGCAGCAGATGTGAATATACAGAACCAATATACAGCAACCTCATTTCTTCCCCATACCTTCTCACTACGGAGTGGTCTCATCTACTATGACACAAAACTCAGTAGAAGGCACCAAGCAGCAGTTGGGGTCCTCCCACCATTCTGTCAAGGATCTGTAGGGCTTGGATCGCTGCAGGGATCTGACCAAAAACTAATGCCTCCTTCCTGAAATTTGTGATGTGTTTTCCATGCACATGAGCAGACTTCTGCCCTGCTGGGTCGGCAGTACACACCTCTCCCAACTACCCTCTGCTCTTCAATCACTTCTAGCTGAAAACCACAGTACCACCAAACAGGGTGCCTGGCTGCATCCCAAGCAGCAGCACCTTGAGACACCACTTTCACAATGTGAAAGTGAAGCTTTGAAGAAAAGAGCTGGCTTACTTTGCAAGTGCCTGGTTGGAAAGCAGCTGCTTCAGGTGCTGAGACAAAAGCTTCTTCTCCAGAGAAAGTCTTATCCAGGCTCGAGCTCGCCCCACGTCAGTCTTTATCTCACTCATGTTCTGAACGTGCCTGAAATGTGTGGGGAAGAAAATAAACAGATGAATCATAAAAATTCTGCATGCTTCAAATGGCAACATCCAGCGTGATGATGCAGCAGGTGAACTGGAAAATGTCTTCTGACAGAACTTCTAGCGAGATCCCCAGCAGGGCCCCCAGAACCCTGCACTGTGGCAGTGAGATCCTGGCAGCCCCAGGCACAGCAGTCCATAGGAGCTGCTCTGTGTTTGCCTGGCCAAAGTGAGGAGGGCTAAACCTGCTTATCCCTGCCTTCCAGAGGTAAATGTTCTCATGGACACTGCTAACACTTAAAAAAAGCAGGCACCTTGTGAGACCCAGCTGTATCTCAGCTGCCACCTCAAGGTGCTGACTTGAACGGGTGTGTCTGGGAGGGCAGAGGACTAACACAGGTCCTGCGGGTGTCTCCAAACCACAGTGGCTCTGAAGGCTCTAACAAACCCCTTGAGGGCAGCAGCAATGGCACATCTGAGAAAAGGAGGACTGCTGGGGCAAAAACAGCAACGGGAAGCTGCAAGCAGAATCACATTTTTAGGGATATGAGGCCTTCCTGTAAGTGATAATTTGAACAGCCCTCCATATGTTTCATCTGTAGGAAAGCAGAACTCTTCCACAGGGGCTTTCTTCTATGGTTTTGCTTTTCTTTTTTCTGTTTAAACTTCCCACATTTCAATCTGGAGAATGCCAGAAACTCTAGCTTTAGAGCACCGGGAGTTTTAGAAGAGGAAGAGAACTGCCATGGCAGGATGAAGGTGCTTCCAAAAACTCCCCGCTTGGTTAAATGAACAACAAGAAAAATGATTAACTGTTTCCAGCAGGGGAAAGAAAAGGCTGCAATTTCTTAGTTTTCATGCAGTCTGCATGTTAAGTGCACAGGCAGTTTAGCCCTCCAGATCTCCATGGCAGGCTCTAAGTACCATCAACTGAAGTCTGAACTAATCCCAGTTGCAATTTACTGTCCAACTCCTGCAACTTCCTTGACAGCCCTCCACACACTGCTGAGTGCTGGGGAATGTGGCAATATTTACTCCAAAGGAAATCCAACAAAGTCATGCTGTGACTGATGCTTTTTACATTGACTACTATAGTCTCACTGTCTCATGCTTTCCCCCATCTGTTACACCCAAGCGTGTGCTTTGTGTTATATTTAGTCCCTGCATTATTTGAGAAAACTACTCTCTTGTTTATAGAGCCTCTAAAGGAGCAGGCCCAGGACCTTTAGGGCAAATTTGCCAAGAACAACTTAGAGCTGTCCAGAAATAGGAGTTTGCATAAATAAAGAGGATCCACAGCCCAGCAGCACTGCTCTGTGCCAGGCTGGCCTGCAAGGCTGAAGCCTTGCTCCTGGCACGGGAAAGCCCTTCCTGGCTCCGAACATGGCAGCCAGCATCAGACCTTCCAGCAGAGAGCTGGACACGTGACCCAGAGTCCTTGAGAAACAGGATGCATGCTACACTCAACTACATCATGTTGAGACACTCTCCTCAGACATTTCAAGTCTTTTGAGATGGGAAGATCAAAGCACAGACTATCATCTCCTTCCCCTTCCCCCTGAGTGCTCAGCTTGAATTACATCTAATATGAAACACTGAGCAGAATACGTTATTTCACTGTGAGAAGATTCAAGTACAGATGGACTCAACCTTATTCCATGCACGCTCTGTGCCTCTTCATTACCTGTGTCTGGTTCAGACTAAATTTGCATTAATTGTGCATTTGGGAAAAATAAGAATCTGCAACCATGCAGCTTGCCAGAGATATTAAAAAGATTCAGCAATCAGTCTTGGTGTCAGCAAAAGCAGAGCATAACAGAATAGAGCATGCAGGAACCCAAATTTATTTCACTGTCAGTTGTGAGAGTCAGAACAGCTCTATTTTTATCGGTGACCTAAGTGTAAGCACCGTATGCTCACCACGGCACAGCAAATTCCTCTTGTCAGAGCACTGAACAGCCATTTCGATGCAACTCCCCTGGTTTGGACTTGCTTTTAATCCCATTAGTAATAAAGAAAAATCTATTTGTGCTGTCAAATGTAAGCCTGGGGTATGGCGAGACAAACCCTCTGCAAACAGCTGTGCTGGCAGCAGAGGTTACAGCTGCTGACACTGCTGTGCCCCGGGGATGCTGTGCACACTCCCAGCCCAGCAGAGGCAGGAAGGAGCCTATAGCCGATCCCAGGCAGGCAGCAGGTCTTTGCTCAGCTTTCTTTTTGAGCACAGCAGGTTAAGCATCTCTGCTGTGGGCCCAGTGCCCAGCTCACATCCTCCACTGCAAGCTCCCCACAAGAGGGAGGAACGACATGGGCATGAGAGCAAGTGCTGATAGCAAGGAAGAGCTTGCCCAAAGGGGGAGGATGAGAAACTTGAATCCAGCTGGACCAAAGGTTTTGGGGAGGCTTTGATGTTGACTGGTTGGGTCGGATGCTCAGCGATGCCTGAAGGGTGAAGCCATGCTGGAAGCAGGCTGTAGCTGGAAGAGGGGTTGGAGAGATGAGGCAGATCCTTGCCAGGGGAAAGGCTGGAGGGAATACCCCCAGGCTGGCTTGTGCCATTGAGATTCCATGCACAGAACCAAAACAAACACCCTGAGCATCTTCCTTACCACATCTGTGATGCCTGGCTTTTAAGGGGGGCAGAGGACACACCACAGTACCTGTAGCACAGGCTCACTGCACACTCAGCCCTGCTTTTAAGTTGTTTACATAACCTTGCATGAGCCATCAGACACAGGCCCTGCCCAAGGCAGTGCTTAATCCTCCAGCCATTAGTTCAGTTAGCAGCACAAGCACCGCAATTTAACAATTACCCATCCTTCAACTTCAGCCTGGGTCTGTGTGTGCAAACAAATATTAGGCAGCATTCCTTCCAAGCAGGAGAAAGCATGCCTTGAGATTACAAATGACAAATTCACCTCACCATCTGCCCAGCATTTTCTACGACCAGACATGTTTGTGGACAATCATGAATACCCAAGAGATTACAAAAGTAACGTTCTGCAGTAAGAAAGACTTTAGTGATTCAAACAAGTGAGCTCAGATCTGTGCTGGGCTTTTATTACTCCCGTGGAAGCTCGTGGAAGACAGAACCCATGCACGCAGCAGTGAACACACACAGCCTCCTCTGTCAGCAATCCCCTCCCAGCACAGGAGTTTCCGCTCCAGATCCTCCTTCATCCTTCCCTCAGACTGACCTTCTGCATGCCTGTCAGTCTCCCAGGACTGAGTTAAGGAGAGAGCTGCCACATCCCATGAGAGGGATGCTAAAATGGCAGACACGTTCAAAACGACCTCTTGGTGCTACATCCCTAATTACACTGTAGGTATTCTCTCTCCCTCTTTTGCATGTTGTTGTAGTCTTAGGTGGCATGTCATGTTCTTTGAAATCAGAACAAAAGACTCAAACTACATGGCATCAAACTAAAAGGTTGCACACTGCAGGTGGGGAGTACAGTGATTCTTTTTTTCCAGGAAAGTCTGACTAATCTATCAATACACAGGGTAAAAACCACATCACTGTAATTGGGGTTTTGTGAACTAACTACAATTAATCTTATTTTTACCATAAGATTTTTTGGTTGTATCTTTCAGTGTAAGAAACAGCACTCATGTTATCTCACACATTAAATTGCAAGCAATTGCTCTCAGCTCTTTACAGATGAGCATTATTGCATTACTCCTCCTCTCTTTTCATGGCATGTTTATCCCACTGCATTAGTGGGATAGCCCTGGCAAGACAAGTGTCAAAACAGTGGCCTGACCTGGCAGTGGCTTGATCAAGGAGATGCCCTGAAGAACTTCTGGCAGCTGCTGTCACACCAGCCTCCACCTCTTCTGACTCTAATCCTTCTGGTTCCAAACAAACACTGCTTGAAAAGTTCTCCAGAGCCAGGCTGTGGTCCATTGCAGAGAACCTGCCCTAACTTCACAACCCAGCTTTAAACTCACCCAAATTCTAGGTTGATTAAATCTCTAAACTTGTACATTTATTACTATTTGCCATAAAATGCTAGTTGAAAAGAAGGAATATTGCTCAGGCATTGCGAGCAGGTTTTTATGTCCCTTTGCTTTGCCTATCAACTGTACTTGCTGTGTCAGTAATTAAAAAATGAACTAAAAGAAACAAGCTAAAAATACCAAGGAATTTAATGTATCTGCTGTTATTTGTAGAATCTGGCTTTATAACTGGAAGAACTCCCCCGGGAAAACAGAAATCACAGTAACAGATGTGTGGTTTTCATTCTCCCTTAGCTAAAATAGATCAAGGGAACAGCGAAAAAAGTTTTTCAAAACAGAAAGGCAACACGTTGTGGATTTGAATGTGGGCTGAAGAGAAGGTTTAATTCTCCTTAGCCTTTGTAGACCCAGAGCCAGTGAGGATCTTTACCTTATGCCACACCATTAAACCCACAATTAATGCTTTAGAAGCAAACTGCATACCTCATATCTTGTATCAGGGAAACCCTCAATGTAGGCAGAGTAACTCCCGTATCAGACTTTCGTCTTTCTGTCCCACCACCAACTACAGGGGAGAAAATACAGAGTTAACACAACACTACAGTAATAGTCTGCAATGCATTTGTTTTACATACAGCTGAAAATAATCTTAAGTGGCTGGTAACTGCACTGTTTCTGTGCATTGTCATTAACTCTATCCTGGAAATGTAGAAGCAGACAAAATGAAAATTCTGAATATATTACCTATTCCTTCCTTAATCTAACACTGAACTTGGGAGACTTAGCTTCCTCTTTTTGTACATGAAATAACTTAAATTTGTACAGCAATGACTTTTATTAGAAAGAAGTTTCAATGGAAAGCTCACAACTGAGAATTCAAATAAAATTAAGCTACAGTAACATATTCAATGCAAAGAATGCCATGCATTTCTGTGCTCTGCTCTGCTCAAACCACTTTGTGGTGACACATTTTACTCTCAGGAGTTTGTGCCTGCCAGCCAGATTGTTTAGTGCATTACTCATTGAAGGTTATTGAAAAGTCCTTTCATGGGAGAGACTAGTTTGTCCATAAATGCCTCTTTGAGGACTGATCATACAAGTTCCCATCTGCAGGATTTGAACTGAAGAGTCCTTAGAGGATGACCCACTAAAGTTCAGAGACTTTTACTACGATACCCCAGCCACTGGGCAAGGAGATCTTAAGGTTATCCAGAAAATCTCTCTTAAAACACAGAAGTAATTTAGTGATTGTAAGGGGCCAAGCCAGAACATAAATGGAACATGTAGACTGATGGACAGAGATTAATTACACAATTTCTGAACTGTACCACCCACCAGGATAAAGATTTACTGAACATGAAGTTATTCATATTGGGATTTGAGAGACCGATGATGCTCACTGAAAGAAAAATGGCAGCTGTCTTATTCCCAGCTCCACACTTTCAGCTTCTTCAGAGACACTGCTTCTCATACCTCCCTCAATGCTCATTAAAAGGGAATGAAGGTAGTGCACATACATCAAGTGATTTTCCAGACAAGGATGGAAACTCTGTTCCTTTGCCTCCAGTGATTTCAATCCACTTTGTCCAGACATCAAGACATCCCCACAATGATTATGAGAACTCTCAAAATGTAAATGTGGTATTAGCAAGCAAATACACTGAAAGTCCTGCACGAGTTTCATGCGGTTGCACTGTTACTCTCATGGCTGAGTTCATTTCCTGTGATGGACTTCTCATGGAGTCACCTGCCAGGTACTCACCCGGGGATTCTGCACTGTGCTCTTGCTTCTCTTCCCTCTCCTGGTACTGAAGCAAATGGGACCACAAAGCAGATTTCCCCTGAAAATGCGATATGTAGTGCATAGCTTTAAATAAACCAGGCAAAAGAATGAACAATAATGGCCAGTAAACATGGCAGAACAACAGACTGGCATTTGAATGGGTAAAATGTTCAGTAATGAAAACCAATCCTTCTCTCTTGGGCCATGAAACCTCAGGAAGAGAGAGGACCACCCCACTGATCTACCTGTCACACCACCCACCTTGCTTCTTTGTCCTCACTCAGTTTCCCTTGTGAAGGTTGAAAGCGAATAAACCAAACATGTACTTGACAACATTACCGCAACTTCCAGAGGGGAAAACCCCAAAACAATCTCCCCCAAATAAACCCAAACACCCAAAACTCCTCAAACCTTTGCAAAATATGACCCAGGGACACTGACCCCAAAGACACCTCCTGCTTTATCTTGGAGTTACACCACTGAGTAGCAGCTTAAAAAGCAGAGATGACATTCAGTATTTACCAACCTGCTTGACCTGCAGACCATGGCTCCAGATTCTTTCTAGCAGATCACAGAGACTGGCAATCAGTGTATTTTCCTCCAGACCTGTTATGTTGGCTTCTCCATGTCCCAGCTCAACTGCTTCATGGCCCATTTTCTCTACCAACATGCGTTTAGTCTATTAAAAGAAAAATCCCAACAGTTTCTAAGAATGTTATCTAACAAGGGAGAGAATTTACAGATGAGTTTACTTATACATGCTTAATCTAGAGACAGTTGCTAATAAAGAGAAACTTCAAGTTTATTTGCAGAGATTGTACATTAACAAAAATATTTATATAAAAAAAGTTTGCTTGATTACTTTGAATCATAGATTACCCAGAGTTGGAAAGGACCCACAAGGACCATGTCCAGCTCCTGTGCCTGCACAGGACAGCCCCAAGAGTCACAGCATGTGCCTGAGAGCATTGTCCTAATGCTTCTTGAACTCTGGCAGACTTGGTGCTGTGACCACTGTCCTGGGGAGCCTGTTCCAGCTGTCCTGTTTCTATACTCTTTATCTATACTCTTTATCTATTGTCCTGCTTCTACGCTGTTGATTTATTACCGAGACAAGTACAGAATACATCTTCAATGTTACTCAGCTTCTGTTTTAATTCTTGTTACAGCCATTAAAGTTTAACACTCAGGTAAAGCAGTATACCACCAACTGCAACAGACACAAAGAAGCTGTATGTCCATGGCTATAAGAGCTTCTTTAATACTAGGAATTTTTATACTTCGTTTGCTCTGCATGAACAACATGCACAAGCCACATGTGCTGAATTTGTCCCTTTTGACCAAAGGGCTCCAGGTTATTCTGTCTAGGCTATGTGTAAATATGAACAATTTAAGGAAATCCTTCAGAAGATGTCTGATTAGGCTGATTCTCCTTCCTGTGCTTTCTACTCCTTCCATCAGCTTCAACTGCACAAACAGAAGAGAACAACACATTCCTTTCTCCTCCAGCTGTTGAAAAACACTACGGGGACATCCACCCAGCAATAATACCACACAGGTATTCCAACAGAATAATGCCATTCCAGCTGTGAACCAGGAGAACATCTGCAGGTGCTGTTCAAGCTCACTGCAGTCACAGGGAGAGCACACAGGGCACGACCTACCTTCATGCGACATTCCTTCAGCAACCCTTCCACAAATTTCCAGTTGGTCTGTGCAATCACAGCTGGAGAGAGGTCTGACAGTTTGGGCTGCCTTAAATTTTTACCTAAACTCCTTGCCTCCTGCATGTACTTCTAAAAATAAAGAGAATAATTTTAGCTATTACAGGTCGGCGTGACTCTCCTCATCCTTAGCCTAGGCAAGCAAGGTGGTGAAAACAAATGAGGAAGTGTTAATCTAGAAACATAATCTTGATTTGTCTGACGTTTAGGTGTCAGGCTGGAGAAGTGGAATGATCCCTTCTGACAACAGAAAAAGCAAGATATTTTCCAGAGTGGTACAGAATCAGTCAATATTAGCCAGTGAACTGTGCTGTTAGTCACTAGCATGAAGTTAGGCACAACAAGTGCATGAAGTGTAATACCTTCATTCTGCAATAAAGTCGAAACACCAAGAAAAGTTTCTTTCCACTGTTATTTATCACTTAAAAATTTTTTTTAAAAAATTGTCTAATTTGTGAGCAGACTATACATGAAAAGGAAAAAAAGATCCTTTGAAAATAAATTATAAGAAGCAGAAATACACTTAGTGAATGAGAAAGATTTCATCCATTACTTTTCATCTAGACAGTTTATGTGGGAAAAATGAGAGTTGATCTTTTTCTCAATTAACTTCTTGATTACAAGCGAAGCTCATTTTAAACAGAACTGACACTTGGGCTCATTAATGTTTTTAGTCTGATAATTGTTAAGTGTGGACAAAAATCAGCATACTTTTAAAAAAAAGACCCAAGCTTTAACAGAAGATCTAGACCTTCCTACTCCACTGCCTTTTCTTCCCAGGTAGGGTATGTTTTGGTCTGTTTTTTTTGAATTTTTTTAAGCCAAAACCCACAAACCAATCAACAAATGACCTCTGACACCAACATCAGTGAGAGAGCTACACACTGAGCAAGGCTGAGAAGTTGGCCACAATTATCAAAATGTTGTTCAAACATTTTTCATAACTTTTTTTCTTAAAAAGAGCAAGATAATAGAATGGTGTCAAATAAAAGTCTTGAAAAACAGTTCTCATAGCCTGGTGTGGGAATGCTCTGTTTCCATAGTGGGTTTTTGTCCAGTTAATGATGCCTCCCTGGGGAATGGTATGTGACAATGACCTCTCTTTCCTGGAAGGAGCTGATCCCATCCCTCCAGAGAATTCTTGCTGCTGCTGGCTGGGTTTTCTGGGGAACTAGGAGGTCACTACAGCTGCTGCATCCTTGGAACTTTCTGTCTGGGCAGAAAATTTATTCCATAGAATCATACAATGGTTTGGGTTGGAAGGGACCTTAAAGATCATGTAGTTCCAAACTTTCTGCTGTGGGCATGGACACCTTTCAGTGGATCAGGAAAAGCAAAACCAAAATCTTAACTGATCTTAACACTGAAGTTAATTGAAATAACTCCCCTTTTCTCAACACAGAAATCTGGACAAGCACCACTTAGCATCACTCTAACAGGTCAGACAAGAATGGAGGGTTCTGCCATGAAATGCTGTGTTCCACCAAAGTTTTCAGTAAGTTTCACCAATACTGTAAGGATTTAAAAATAGTTCAAAAACAACAGGTGGGAATAAAAAAAAAAGTTACAGATGATGAAAGTGTGTTGTTCAGCAAGCCAACTCACCAGTGACTTCCATCTCAGTGCAAAAATTAACAGCAAAACCAATGAAAAAGTAATACAGGGAATTTATAACTAGAAAAACTAATATTTCTTTTTAAATGTGAAGGGATTAGAAGTGTGGTTATAGTCTGAAGAGTACAAAACATGGATAACCTTACTTATAATTCACTATATATCTTCTTATTATAGTAAAATTAAAAAATAAAAAATAACTCTAAGGTTCCAGAGAAGAATAAGGGTGGACTGAGAGAATCAGTTGATTGCCTTTTGCCTCTTCATCAGCATCCATGCACCACCACCCTCTTGCACACTGGGGTGCAATGATCCACCAGTCAGAAAGCAATGCTTTTGGGACTTGACATCCTGAACTGATTTGCCAGGTGAGCAATACGAGGAAAAAAAAAGAAGCGAAACAGAATTCTTGTCTTTTAGCCTTGGAGGCATCGTGGCTTCCAGGGAGCTGGTGTGGAAGCTCCTTCCCAGCTACTTTTCCGATTATAACCACACTTCCAAGCGCTACAGGGACGTGCTCCTACTCTACTAGAAAGGGGCAGGTTTGAGACGCAGCCAAGACAGAGGTTTCCTCATGCTAACGACATCTCAAAAGCAGCTTTCAACAAGAAAAACTAAAACATACCAGGCAGCATTCAGAGAAGGATTTTTTAGGAGGCCGTGCAGGAGGGGGTGGTCCCTGATCCCACTCCCAGAAGGCCATTGAGTTCTGACGAAGCAAAAGCTCCTCCGATGGCTAAGAGGAGGCAGATGCCCCAATGGCAGAACAGCCAGAAAGAAAGAGGAGACAAAGCAAAAGAAGCATGCATATGATCCACAGCCAAAAAAAGAAGAAAGTAAATACATGACAAAGTACTGAAAAGGCTCTGCTGCGATATACACACACGGGGCACTGTTTAAAATACACTTGCAAAGCCATGTTAGCAAAAATAGCAACAAACATGTACGAGTGCTGTTTTGCTGTGTTTCCATGAAACATCATTCAAAGCTATGGCTGAAGAGTCCTCTCATCCACTCAGGTTCCTTCAGAGGACAAACTCCAACACCGACCAACTCTATTCAGCAGGTTTTACCACAAAACAGCATGAGTGTTATATTTTTGCTAGTGACATACATTAGAGGCATATGGACATCAATGGAAAAATGTGGCAGAAAATATTTAATAAGTATGAGGAACTGAAAAGATGGGAAAGAAATGCATGTATGTGACTGACATTTACAAGATGCATGGGAGTTTCCAAGCTTTAGGCATAAAAAGGCCCCAAAGCCTTAACCTTTCAAACAGGGATACTCATGTCAGAAATCCACGTAACAGAAAGGAATATAGTTCCTCTAAAAAAAAAAAAAAGGAAGAATCCTGCCTCATTTGCTTCTACAGGGCTGACATTTATTCAAGGACTTGACTTTTCCAGAGACTTCCACTCTGGCCAGAGTTTGGTAGCTGCACTGCCAGGTCTCTGCTATTGGCGTGCAGTAGCACAGCCAGGGTCCAAATCAGCAAATAAGTTGTTTTCCTGATGAGAGTGGGGCTGTCTTGTTCCACAATAATAAAAGCACTTTATTTATGTTCCGTGCTTTGAAGCTGTACAGCATCTATGACAAGCGGAGCAGCATCTAAATGGCTACAGAGACACAACCAAACCTTACAGTAGCCACAAAACTGCCCCAAGTAATAGGCACGTCGTTGTCCAAACCTCCACCTCCTGGACCACAGCTTGTGCTGCCCTCAGATGAGGCCACCCACCTCCCTCATGTCGTTGTCCAGCCCGATGTGCTCCGAGTGCTGCCGCAGGCGGTCCTTCCTCCGCTGTGTGGTGGTGCTGCGGCTGGCCCAGCGGCTGGGAAACCAGAGAGAGAACACATGTCAGCAGAAGAAAATCAGGAGGCAGAGCCTGGGTCAGGAGCTGAAGGACATCCAATGGGTCTGCAGTAGAAGAAGGGAAGCCCCAGCTTGGAACTTGTGGTAAACGCGGGTACGAGCGGGCCCCTGACCTCCCCATGGGAAACCACCTGGGCGGTGACAGAGCAGCACTCACCCAAGGGACAAAAACCCTGATGGAAATCTGCCCAGCTGCCTGCCAGGGTCTCCAGTGAAAGCTCCTGGTCCCTGGAATGCAGGCCATGCCACAGCATTGATGCCATCACTAGGTAAGTCACTGCACTTAGTGACCGCTGCTGCAGTTGATGAGATCTGACAAGAACGGGGTCTTTAGTAAAAACCAAAATACAATGATTTATTTTGAATAGCAACCTCCACGATTTTGCTCTTTTGTGAGAAGCACTACTCCTCCTTTCTCCACTTTCTGTGGTACTTCCAAGAATTATTTGAGACAAACTTCTCACTACAATTGTAACAACTATTACTATGCCTAAAGGTTATAACCAATACTGATGTTCCTGGGATTAGTCATGTTGCTATTTTCATCTTATTTTTTCTTTTCATTTGGTTTCTAAGTACCACAGAAAGCCTGAGTTTTTTTCCACCTGTTCATGTATATCCAGTTCAATTTTTCCTCTCTCCATACAGGTGGTATTGGTGAGGACAGCAGTCTCCAGATCCCAAACCCATGCATTTCTGTGTGCACCCCAAACAGAAGCATATACAAGTAAAATTTGGGATCTAACTGTTTGGGCAAGGAATTTCAGCTGGCAACACAGGCAGATGAATGCCTGGGGAGGAAGCTCTCGCACAGAGCTGGACTTGGGTTCTGATACGTCTGGCAAAACATGGGGATGTGTAGGGAGGGGAATCTTCCCCCGGAGTAGGGCAGGGATGTGGCCCCTGGTGACCAAGGAAAGGCCTCTGTTTCCAGAGAGAAGGACGTCTGCATAACCATCTTCACCAGTTCCTCCAGCGAGTCAACCAAAGACTGAATTTGGGTTCACCACACAGATACAAAGGGAAAAAAAGCCATAGGAAATCTTGTTTTAAAAGTCAAATTAAAGTCCCGCCCTGCCTCATAAATAACATCAAGAAAACAAGTACAAAGGAAGAAATCTGGGTCTGCATGTAATTATGGTTCATCACCTCAGTATCCCACATGGCAACACATTTATTTTTAAAGCAATTTTGGTTTTTTGTGGCCTCAAGTCTCTGCTAACAAAACAAAACAGCCCAATAGGTGTCTGCACAGCAAATGCTGATACCTTCTCAGAGGAACACATCACTGACATAAGTGTCTTTGCACCTCCACAGAAGTCTTAAAAATATACAGCCTCTGAGTGTAATAAGTCACCATTTAATTTTTTTTTCAGAAGCAACAGTCAAAGCCTTGCTAGATGACAAAGAGGGGGAAAATAAAGCCCTACGTTTTAATAATACCAACAAACAGAAATGTCACAGAAAAACACTGTTGAACAGAGGATAGCAGATATTAATGTGACTTCAGCCACTTGGCTCTGGAGACTTTCCATTTATTTCAAGTCAGTGCCATATTTATGTTTCACACAATAGAATGTCAATAGCACACAGAAAATTTTAGCTATAGATCAAATATTGCTCATATTTTATTTTTCTTCTCCAATTTATATGGTTATTTTTTGAATTCTAGACAGAACTTGGATCCCTCTCCACCTGCATTTCTGCAGTTACTGAAAGATGAAAGAATTGCTGAAAGTATCCTTTGAGGGAACACATCTCACCAAAGGTGAAAGCAGAACGAAAGCCACAGAATAATTACAAGATAATACACCACCACTAAAGCATTTTCAGCTCATTCCAGAGCTGTACTTCATCTGGGAGAAGGCACAGACCATTAATCCAGATTATTAATCAGAACTATTTGGACATGTTAAGCATACAAAAGTGAAGATCTTTGGTGTTTATGAAAAACAAAGACTGATGCTCATTAGCTGGAGCAATTACACACAGGGAGCTGCACATTCCCTCTTTTCCAAACTCTAAGTTGAGGAAGAGGAGCTGGTGAGTTGCTGGGTGAGGTCTGTGCATTCAGATGCTGCTCTGAATTGCTCTGGGAGGTTTTATGAAGATCTAACAGTAGATAAACAGGATTAAGCAGCTAAATCTTCTAAAGCTTTTTCTTCACTGGGCCACACAGAATTTTCCCAAAACAATGCTTCAGTATTACAATAACCATTCCCTCTCCTCAGCAGTGACTGCATTTTAAATTGCTTTTCCTCTCCCTGTGATCACTTAAAGTTATTGTAAGGGGGATAAAAGCCCCAGTGGCCACACCACCTCCCTTGGGCTGCTGAAATCCTGTGTGGGTGCCTCTGCTGGCCCTGTCATCAGCTGCTGCTCTATTCACACCTCAGCCCAGGTGCTGCCAAAGCAGTAAGGAAAGCTCTTCTCCTACCAGCAACCCTTTGCCTGCTGTCAGCCCTTAGACTTGTGCTTTTCAGATAACCACTACTGCCTGTGTCTCTCCTCTCCTCGTCCTGAGGAGATGAAGCCCACATGGCTGGTCCCTTGCAGGGATGAGCTCCGAGCTGCCTGGCACCTGAGAGCACACACAGCACGGCTGCTCAGCCTGGATGCTGCCCAAGTACTCCCTGACCCCCAAAATGTCCTCTCCCCTTTATTTTTTTGCTTGTAGAGCCACGAGCGTGGACTGCTGGCATGTTTCATTTATTCCTCACAGCGGAGGCATCGCTACGAGCACCGGCTCTGGGGATGGAGAGGATGCAGCCCCCTGCGGTGCTGCAGGGAGCCCAGGGACAAGCTGCCTCCATGGAGAAGTGAGGGAAGGCTCATTTCAGTGTGTCTCCCTGTATCTAAATCCTCTACCCACAGATGAATGCTCCTCACCTCCAGGGACTGCGGAAATGCAGTGATATTTCGCAGGAGGGACCAGGGAAGACTGTGCTCAGCTCAATATACGGAAATGAAATAAGGCACCTCCAACTAAGACCTTTGTAGCACAAAGGCAGTCAAGTCAGTATCATTTAATATCAAATTAGACCCAACAAGCATAGGGATAGGTTTGCAGAGGTTGGAGGGAATGTAATGGTGACATTTGAAACATTTCACATTAAGTATCCTCTTTTACATTTCTGTAATAAAAGAGGTAGGGTAGTCAGCAGCAAAGCTGCACTGTCAGAAACAATCTAGCAAAACAGCACCTCACACCAGAGACTGGCCACACTCTAGTTCGACCATGTGTACAGATCTCTTTCTTCCCCTACCTTTTCCCTGGCCCCCCTTTTTAAAGCTCCCCAGAGAAATGAAGAAATTATGTCTTCCCAAATCAGACATGGGTGTAGCAGGCAAGATTTACACTGCAAACCATGAACATGCTTCTGGAGAACTTATTTCTCAGATGGCTTTAGCCAATATTGCCATCACCATGAAAACCACTATTGTAATTTACAGTCCATTTAAAGCAATAGCGGAAAGAAGGAAGGAGACAAATGCACTTGTCTACAGGACAGAACCTAAATCTCCTCATGTACACCACCTCGTGAAGCAGGCTGCTATTTAGATCTGCAAATCATGACAGTGCCCATTCCACCTATGTATGTCCATCAAGGGAGTTATCTGAGTTTCTGCACTCACCACTAAGCACAGCCCCCTAAAGCACGCACACTCTAAACACACACAGACTGCACGTGCAAACTCCCTGGGCTCAGGTGGAGTTTGTGTGGGGCCACAGAGATTCCAAGTCAAATACATGTCACACCAAGCAAGAAAAGGAATGTTGAAACTGAATGCCACTGGTCATGGGTGGGCTGACAGGGGAGGGGATCCACAGTGTGAATCTGCTCCATGGTAAGGAGGATGAAGGCTTAGATGGAGATTTATGCACCTTTTCCATCTCTGCTGCAGACCAGAATACAAAAGCTTTGAAATTGCTCATTGGGTGGACAAAAATTAGTAAAATGCCTTAAAATGTCAGTGGCCTTGCACTGACAGACTTTTCCATCCATTTATATGAAAAGAAGTGATTTTAAAGGGTGGCACACAGCTGTCCTCCTCTGCAAGGAACAGCTGTATTGAATTGCCAGCAGAACCTCTTAAGCCCTGAGGAACCACTCTCCTATGAGGTATTTAATTTGTTAGTCCCTTGAGACAGGAGTACTATTCAGGGGAGAGCAAATGGAATAGCAGATAAAAGGATTCAATGCACATTTTCCCCTTTAATTCTGCACACCTATATTAAAATGATGTATTAACTCAAGTTAATTGCACTTTTCCTGCCTTGCACCAGTTGAGCAGAGGATCAGTAGCTCAGGAGACTCACCCATCAGGTTTCAAGCCACCACAGCACATATTTCCTATCTCAGAAACCATCTTTAAGTACAGACTCAGTCACGCTTCATTCTTGAAAATGAAGGTATTTGAATATGAGTGGTTCATATTTTCATTGCACTCATCAGTGGCTTGCTACATTAGGTTACCTGCAGTATAGCAACTGCTTGTTTCAGATTTTCTTACGTAAAAGGTGAGCTTTTACTACTCATAAAATTTAAATAACCTCAGTGCTGTGCAGGGATGGCTCACTGCTGACTCATTTCATGCTCACCTAGATGTGCAGCAGAAATGCTACTCTATATTCCTTGCAATTGTTTGGCTTGATTAAACAAGAAGATCCCTTCATTTAGGTCTTAAAACAGTACCCAACAGATAGGTAAGTAGTAAAAGGCCATATAATATGAAGCACTCATTAAAAGAGAAAGACCATTTTGCATACAAAAAATAATTTAGTTAAAATGAGGACAAATTCTGTCATCATACAGAGATACATCAACCCCTTTGTATTATATACACATGATATTTCCTTTAAAATCATTACCTGATGTTAAATGCTAGCAACAAGCAAACAAGAGTCCTGTTTAAAAATGAGGAGAACCACAGCAGGCAGATAAACCCTGGGCAGTTCGCGGCTGGAAGGGGGGGACTGAAGATGAAGGCCACAGGACAGTGCCCACACAAATCATGTCAAAAAATGGAGCACAAAAATGAACCAACTTCATACACTCCTAGTGCATGGGTTTTGTAAATAAATGCTGACACAGTGGTCAGATCAGCAAAACACAGCTCAGGAACAAATGCCTGGAGAAAGCAAACAGATAACTTCTGAAATCTGCTTCATGGGTAAGAGCAACACATCACTCAGCAAAAGCCTGAGGTTAGAGGCCAACTACAGCAGGAGCTGGGCTTGAAGACTTGGACTGTGCCCTGCTTTGGGGCATTTGGGGATTGCTGCAGGTCAGGTAGGACACACAGGACAGACAAAAGCACAAGGCTCACAGGAAGCTGGGATGCAAGTGAGAGGGCTCAGGTGAGAGAAGTGGCCAGGGCAGGAAAGAGGAAACAGGCTGGGCAGGAGAGTAAGCAAGGACAAAAACAGGGCTCCAGTAAAGAAGTGGGGGGAAAGCAGGTCTAAACAGAGAGGAAGGCAAAAAAAGGGTAATTAAAGCCATTTCCTAAATGTGTAACAAAGCAAACCCTTCATTTGAAAACCAAAAGAAACAAGAAAAAAAATCCATTCACTTGTTCTTTGAAGGGACTCAGTACAAATTGCCAGAATGCAAATATATTCCCATGCTTGGGAATCACTGTTTTCCTCTGCAATATTTAATCTCATTTATCAAGCTTCTTAGTACAAATTAAGTTACAAGGTAATCAATTAGATTGAAAACACAGCTTGTTTCATTGTTTTAATTTTGCACTGTAAGCATATTCCCCCTAATTTAACAATTAGCTAATCAAAAACCATGAAGTGTTTATGTAGCTTGGCTTTTTGTCATTCAAATTCCACTCCTGGATCATTGCAAATGCATCAGCCAGTGGAGTCCCAGCTACAGTTTTAAAGCGTGGCAGAAAACGCACACAGGGAAGAAGGGAACAAACACACAGAAACCACAGTGTGGTGCTGGGGTTTGAGAAAGGAAATGAGGGCTCGGGAAACCACAGCTCTTTTCCAGAACGACAAACAGCCTGAGGGACTGTTTTCTCCGGGGATGCTTTCTAGGAGGACTTCTGCAGAAGCTTTACGCAGTTAGAGCGGCGTGGAGGGGATGCTTTTGTACCCAGAGGAAGCTGCAGCTTCTCTCTGCAGATTCAGAAGGTTTTCCCATGATGCGAGGGATGTATCAAAGGCAATGAGCACAGAGGGAGTCCCTCCAGTGGGACACTGCTGCCTGATGGGAAGGAGGGCAGAACTGGGTGGGGCATTTTGGCTGGTGTTTAGTTTAAATTGTTTAAATCTCATATAGGATCTAGAGCTCAAAGCAGAAGTGTTTGTTGCTTGCATTATATTTGTGATTTAGATAAAATATATTATGCACAGAACAGCCCAGTAACTGGCAGAGGTATCTTTAGTGCTCCTCCTGCTTACAGGAAGGGAATAGCTGGATAACCTTATGAACTCTGGTTATATATTTGTTAGTTTATCAGCCCAGAAAGGGAAGCAATAAATCCCTGATTGTTGCCACTGAGGACATGCTTTCATTAAAACAGCTTTTATTTACTACTGTCCAGCAACAACTGACTCCAACATGGGAATTATTCCCCCTTTCCCACAAACACACTTCAGGACAAAATTCAGGACAAAATTTGCTATGTACAACTGAAGCCTGCAAAAACAATTCCCATCTACATAGCAATATCCTTTGCATTCATTTTATAATATAAATGATAATTTATATAATTTATAATAATTACTATAGCTACACCCAAAGAGTCTAGAAATGTAGCTGGAATGTTCCCTCACCCCATACCCATATGCAAAGGTCCAGTCCTGTAAGTAAAACGTACCTCCAACAATCATACACTGAGAAATTCAGATTAATGGAAGACTACACTTCAATTGATTTTGTGGTCAGAAGTCATGCTCTATTTGGAAAAAGCTGTTCAATATGTGGGTGTAAAATCAGCAAAATTGCATGTCTTAAATGGGAGAGAAAGAGTCTTCTCAGCTGCTCACATGAAAACCAGGAAGAAGATAGATATAAACAGATGGTCTTGAGATTTTCCAATTACAAGCCTTTTTGGCAACACAAACCTGGAGGAGTTCCAAACATTTGTCACTTTGACATCATTTTGTGGTAAGTAATGGGATTTTGGTACTTACAAATTCTGAAACGTGCTGCAATCTAAATCAAAATTATCACTCAAGGAGTTAAAGTCACATTTTAGAACAGGTACCAACCTAACAGAAGCAAATCTCAAAGGACATAAGGAAAACTATTTTTAAGTGATGATTATTCATAGATTCACCAGGTTTTGGCAATAGAGACAAAAGATTTAAACAACTTTAAGCAGGCTGGGCACACTCACATTGCTGCCGACACTGTAAAACTGAAACCCACTCACATAAGGATAAGAGGCAGACTTCTAAATACACCTCACAAGATGAAGAAATCCTCCATTCCTCAAAGGACCATTACCCACAAAATTCTGTCTCCATTTGCAGGGAGACTGAAAGCAGAGGAACTTTGAAATACACGTTCCTCCTTTGGTTGGTCCTGGGGTTTTTAAAATTTCCTTTAAAGAACTTCATTTCTTTAAACATTCAGTGCTTAAGGATATCTTATTTTATCATTTGCAATTCTCATTCCTAGCAGGTTATTAAAAAGGGCTTAGTTATGGTAAGCACAAAAGGTGTATAAATAGAACTGAGGGGGCACCTCATGCAGAAGCTCAGCGCAGTGTGTGTGCATGCACATGTACAAAACAAGAGCAAGCTTTATCATTTGGACAACTGTAGCCTTTGAAGCTCCTGGATTTACCTGTGCCCCTACATTCTGACTTCCAGAAACTGGAATTGAGGGCTTCAGCTGATATTAATTTATTTAGTTTGTAATCAACAATGCCAAATATTTCACTTTTGAAGAGGGAGAAATCCCTCCACATTCATGGGTTTGAAAGAAGAAACATTCAAAATAAAGGAAGTCACAGCACTTACTTTGTATTATAACTGCACAGATGTAAAGAGTATCAGTGCTCCTGGTTCCCATTTTACATTAGGTAAATGAACCATGTTCATTTAGGCTAAATTCCACAGCTATAGGTATCCCTATCCTCTTATCAAAGTGCACCACAGATCCTTATCAGACTCAAAAAAACCCCCCAGGTACAGAACCACATACTTTCTACCCTCACCAAGTTATTCTTCCAGGGTATTCCAACTGAAACAGAGCGATAAAAACCTCTGGGTCATGTAATAACAGCTAAAGAAAAGAAAGGAACAGAGTGGACACTAATTTCATTCCACATGATGGTGTGAAGGTTTCAACACCATTTTCAGAATCTGAATTTTGGCTTAAATTCCCAAATTACTGTATTCAGTGCAAAACAGCCAAACAATTCACTTGAAACTCATAAGACCAATTACAAAATAAAAACAATGTATGAGAAGACAGAGTAGTTACCACTCAACAGAAAACAGCAGCGAGGAATCTTTCCCAAAACTGAGCTAACGCTTCCTGACATAACCCAAACTATGGTTTTATTTTCAAAAGTCACAGCCCATACACACCAGACTGGTTATATGCCATCCAAAATTAAGACTTCTGTCCAAAGATGTGAGTAGTTTGTATGAGAAACCTGAAATGCAGAAAATAAAACCTATGCTTACTTGTTATTGGTGGGTCCCGTCGCCAAGACATCCGATTGCAGCTTTGGGAAAAATCCTTGTTCGTATTTGCCTTGGCCAATCTTCATATCGAGCAGGTGAGGGTGGATGGCTGTGTGGTCAATCTTCATCAGCCTCTGCTCGATGGACTGGGCTGCAGGTGACAGTCACAGGTGAACAACTGCGTCACTGACACCCGAGGGCACGCGTGCCACAGCAGCAGTGGCCGTGCCCAGAGCCCCGAAAGCCCACTAGAAAGTTAAATTGTGACCTCAGACAGAAACCTGCCACTCACAGAGGTGAGGAGACACTTGTGCTGTAGGGTTTTTAGTTTCTTTACCCAACACAGCGAGCACTGGTGCAAGCAAGTTAGCTGTCAAGCAAGCAGGTATTTACAGGAGCCTATGAGATGCATTAGGAACTGGCAAGAGCAGTGCAATCTTTGCCAGAAATTCCTTGTTTGGTTTTAAGGCTTCTTCAGCAGAACAGAGAGCTCCAAGGCCAGCTGCAATCCCTGTGGGACTGGGCACAGCCTCAGACACATTCCCTGGGCAGATGCATGAAGGGGGAACACCTGAGTTCTGCAAACAGCTGGGACTACAATGATCTTCCTCCTGAACTGGGTATGCCTTTACTGGATGACAGGCCTTCAAAAAGCACAGCTAACTGTAGCAAGACCCTGAGCAGCATCAAGAAGACCAGCAGATTCTTGGAAGGCTGTGGTAAGATGGGAGAGGGCTGCCCAGGAATCTCGGCTCCACTGGAGACTAAAGTGGTTCAATCCTTTGCTTGAAGGACTTGAGGGTTTCAATCTCAAACCTCGAGCAGGATGAAAATAAAACCTGTCACCCTCTTAACTTGTGAAGAACTTGGGTGTATGGCGAATTCAGCATTTAATTAGCAACTTTAATATTCAACTCTTTCTAGCCCATCTATTAATGGGCAGGCCTGTTCTTTCAGAGTATCACAGCTAGTGAATACATGTACAAAATGTAGAAGCTAAATCCGTTTTCCATTTGTCAAGAACAACACAGAACTCATTTCCTATTTTATAAAACTCAGATGGGAAAGAAACTGTCACAAGATTTACATATGTTATCATTAGAAACTCAGGAAGTATTTTTCCCCTCTAAAAAGAAATAAAAATCACTTTGTATGGCTCCATTTTGGAGAAAAGGAGTGGGTAGTGTGGGGTCAGAGGATTTGAAGGGTTCTGAAAATAGTTAAACAAACAGGTGCTGGATCAGTGCTGGGGTCACATATACTGTGAATCGTAAATATGAAGGAAAATTGGTATTACTATCAGTTTGCTGCTTTTCACAAGACAGAAAACGAGGTTCTGGTGCCACAATATCTGCCAAAACTAGATGCTGAATAGACAGTTGACCTGCAAATTAGAATTGAGTTTAGACAGAAAAAGTTAAGCAGACACAGCTTTCTATTTCTGACATATTTATAACAAGTAAACACTGAAGGAGTTAAACAAAAAAAAAGAACCAAACATGAGAAATATGTTTGCCTTATCTTACTAATATGTATCCCAACAAATTTAAGAGTATAATTTTCCTGTATTACTTAGAAATTAAATGAACATTTGCATGAGTATTAAGTAAGAAACTTGAGTACAATTTGAAAATGCATCCTGTGACTGTAATAGAAAAAAAAAGTCCAAGCCTTCAGTAGAGTGTATTGTTCATTAACACTGAACATCTATTGCTGGAGGTGCTAAATATGCCACACAGGATTACGTGCCCAGCATCCCCTGCTGCTCTAACCAAATGGTGTAAGGCAAAACAACGTCTTTTTATGGGAAGGGAGGGACAAGGCCAGTGGAGCAGACACCAGGGCTCGACTCCTCAGTGTGGCTGGCACTGGTCCCACCACCAGGGTGAAGGAAAGCTCTCCTGGCAATGGAACAGGAGCTGCCTGAAATGAGAAACTGTGAGCCAGCTCCGTTTTGGTTTCTGTTGAGTTTATTAAAGGCACCAGCCCAGGAGAGCTCAAAGGGAAGGTAAAGGCTCCTGGGTTTTCTGGTGTTAAACAGCATGCTAAAGTTTTCACTTAGATGGGATAAGGACACTGCTGCATCCTCCTCAGGTAGCTCTAGGACCTCCTCATTAACTGCAACACTCAGATGACTGAGGACCTATATTTCTTGGTGGCTGACATTGTACTTCTGAATATTTTACCAGCCTGTCTGAACGTACCTGCTTCTTTCAAAGTGCTGCATTTCTGGTAGTTGGATGTCCGCAGTGCAGGGGCCCTGACGTTATATAGCCTTATTTTCTCAATTCGGGAGTCAAACACTCGTAGGAAAGGGTCCTTCTCTTCCCACTGGGAGATTATCTTATTGTCTATGAAGGTTGCAAACATCTGTGTTTCGATGAAGTGTGAAAGGAATGGGAGGTAAGGCTCAGGTTGGTCCGAAAGGAAGGAAGCCTGAAATACAGAACAGCTCATTAGTGCCACGTTCCCGCCCAGCACTGACATGCCCAGCCATCCTTCAGCAGAGAACTGATCCAGCAGCCAGCAGGAAGGCTTGGACAAGGCTTCCCCACCGTAAAAACACCTCTCAGAGAGGTGTGAATCTATCTACAAAGGGGTTTGGTTCACAACTGTAAGAAATAAGCAGTCAGGGAGGCTTTGTGATAGCTGAAATAAAGGGAATATGGAGTCACTGAAGTAGTGCTCATGCTGCCTGCTTTTTCAAAGCAACCTAGCAGCTATCATCCCCAGGAACAAACCCTGTGCAATGCATGACAGACCATCACATGTGCCCACCTGGGACCTCTGGTGTGGGCATCTCTGCTCAGGACTGTATCATTCATTGAGGTGTCACATGTATCAAAGGGGTGTACAGTGCATCAGCTGATGCTCTTCTGCGATGTTACACAGGGCAATTAATCACGAATTTCCAATTAGAATTGACTGTGTCTAAGTATCTAACTGAGCTTTGAAAACCCTAAATTTAACGGCCCATTTTATTGCAGAAACACTAGCAGAGATTGCCTAAACAACCCCATCCTTTTGAATGCTGTGCTGTTTAATGCCTGAATACAAACAAACCAATAAAAGGCACAGCAGTAAGTTTTTTTTATCAAAAATTGACTCAGATCATTATTTAGTCTGCTCCTCACCATTCATCCTTTTAACCTTTTCCTTAGAGAAGGACTTGTATCTAAAAAAGATGATGGCTAAGAACACGACCTGCTTTGTAGGGTCACTCAGCAGCTGTGCAAGCCTCCCAACATTTCCTGTTCCTTTTGCTATCCTCCTATCTCTACATCTCCATTTCTAATCTCGAGGGATTCCTTTTCTCTCTTCTGCACACACTACAGGGGAGTCATAATAATACTCTTTAAAAGTGATAACCTTCTTCAGAACAACATTACTCATTATCAAAAACCTCTACTGTGAGATTAGGAAACATGAAAGACTAGATTTGGGTTTTTGTCTCAAGTGTGCACTTCTCTTCTCAACTAATAAAAGAAGAAAGAAAGACAGAAAAAAAAAAAGTCACTTTGCATTGCTACCCTTCCACAGGCCCACAGGAGCAGCCCCACGAGCCAGGCAGAAGCCTGCCAGTTTGGTTTGTACAAGCCAGGATAGCTCTGAACAGCTCAGTGGATGTGCTCCGATTTACTCTGGCAGGAGATCTGGCCCCGTGTAACCGAAATGGACAAATCTCTGCATCAGGCAGATGAGGAATGGCAGATTAAAGAGTACCTAGGCTATACATACAAATACAGCTACCCTCCCTCCCCCTTCCAGATGGACACACAGCTATCTTTACTTTGTCAAAGTTTTGCATTTGTTCCCTGTTTGTCAGCCACGACTCCATGTCAGAGGCAGCCTGGATGACGAAAGCCTCGTAGTCTGCGAACATCTGCGTGAAGCGGTTGGCGAACACCTCGCGGAGCTGCACGTTCAGTTTGTAGTCCCTCAGCTCCAGCTCCTCACAGGACAACTTCCCATCCTTCTCCTCCGTGAGGGGGCTGGTGATGGTCATTTTCTCCATGGTCACGCCTGTTCTCTTGGCCAGGGCTTGCAGGCGGGCGATCGTCTCGTTGCCTTTCAGCAGCTCGTACACGTTGAGGGCATTGCTGGGGATGTTCCCGTTCTTCTTGTCGTTCACCAGGTCGCTAAGAACCAAGTTCTTGAGTTTGGTGGCGCTGTCGCTGCAGTGCAGGTTGCCTTCTGGAGGGATCCCAAACTGCAGGAGAACCTCAGAAATTTCCTGGATAAACTCCAGCTTGTTGGGGAACTGAGGGAATTCCTCCGGCAGTTCGATGAAATGGTTATCAATGTCTACAAAGCACAAGTTTGCCTGAAATACAAAGAGAAGTTTCAAAATGAACACCCAGCACTGAACTGGTTCCTCTGCGATGTAGCCTTTTTCTCCAGGGTGCTTCCAGACAGAAGGGGAAGCACACACATATGCAGGACACTTTGGCTGTGTTGTCTAGCCCGTGACATTTCACATTTCAGTGCAGCTGAGGGCCAACTGGATGACAAATAAAGGCTCCCGCCTTCTCCTGATCCCCCAGGACACGCAGACCCCAGACTTCCCACTACAAAGATTTCATATGCCCTCCCAGGGCACACCACCAAGCAGGAAGTGCAGCATCACTTCTCAGCCCATGTAAATACCCTTTGTGTGAATTGCTGCATCTTGTGGGCACATTTATTTTACCAGGATCCATCTGCAAGAAGCCTCTGCAGCTGTGCTACCGAGATGAGATGTTCAGCTAGAAAGACGATGCTTCTTCAAGCAAAACTACAAAAGAGGGTCCCATGGAAATCCTTTGGGATTATGTCTGAGTACAGCTTGCCCACTAGAGGCCAAATCTTATTTCCCCACTCCCCTGATCCCCTGTTTCCATGGAGGCTTTTAATATTGGCAATTCCTCTGCCTGAGATTTAAAGAGAGTGCTCTTAGCTTTGCTTTGAATGGAGATAGATCTCAGCCTGTAAGATTAAAGCTAAGTGAAGACATTAATCTAGCAGAGCAGATACTTTTACTAGGAAAGTGTCAATGGAGGGATGGAAGAACCCCACATAAAAATTAATTACACTGCAAATGCACCCGCAGGAATAATAGCAGAATGAAAAACAGTAATTGATCTTCTGAACGGCAGCTTACATCTGAAATTCGCTGTCTGAGAGCACTCTGCTGAGTAAAATCTTAAACCAGGTCAGATTCCCAAGGTGCTGAGCTCTGACAGGTTTTATCCTGGCATAAAACTGCAGAACAGGAGATGCAGAAAACTCACAGGGCAGCAGCAAATCTTTATTAGCCTGACCTGGCCATTAGCACAGCTCCTCCGCCTTCTCCCAGGCACTTCTAGTGTTCTTTACTTCTTACCAAATGCCCTAGACTAACCTTCAGGCTATGTGAAGATAAATTATTTATTTTCTTTCTTTTTTTTGAAAAGGTTAATTTTCAGCAGGACAATACATTCCACAGCAAACATGTTTAGAATATATTGTATATTTCAGGGACATGTTTATTAACATTAATCACCTTTCACACAGATACTTTAAAGGATATTAGGATTCACTGGGTAAAGCAGAAGTGTCCCTTCAGCTTTTCCATATTAAATTTAGTCTGCACAAAGAAAGCATTTCTTCATACAAAACGATTTGCTTTATTTAACTATGCAGCTATTACAGAGCTGTGGTATGCATCAGTACAGTTCTTTAGCTCAGGGACTGCCATCTTATCTATCAATATTTCATTTCAAAGGCTTTTTCATTTCAGCTCTGCATATCATTTACAAAATTTGAAAAATGAGATTTGGATTCAGAAAACCCTTGAGGAATTGGTCTCACTCCTCTCTTCAAAAGCATCTGATGATTAAAGTTAATGCAGGGAGATTAGTAACCTTAAGACAGCACGATGGCCAGTTGTTAGAATTTTTATCTCTAACAAACAAATGGTTTATATTTAGAGCAAGAGCTTGAAAAGCTAGCCCCTGGCCTGAACAATAAAGGAATGCTGAAGCAAACAGCACTACATCACCGCTCACATGCTGAGGGATTTTTTATATTTTATTGTCCAGAGGAATATGAGATTCACGATCTTCCCTGTTCAATATGCCTTCTTTCTTTCCCTCTCCCACAGTTACTGGACCTGTGGTGTTCAGAAATGCTGATAATTTTCACCCTTTTGCTAAACATCATGGAGGGGGCAGATTCCACCCCACCATTACTCTTCTCTCCCTGGTGATATTTGTTATTCCAACGATACTGCAATGTTAAATACTGTCACATTAAAATTTTAATTTAAGGAAAATGACAGCTTAATCTGCTAACCAAAAGCATGTGACTAGTAATTTTAAAAATCACAGTAATTATGTAATATTAGCATGGTTTTACTGAGGGGCATAGCTAGATAGCAGCTTTGCTTCCATGCCAGTGCAGATTTCATGTGCTTGGTCACTGTATCCATGAGGTAAAACTTGATTTGCAGTTTCATGCCACTGAGACTGACTCAGTCACCTTCATGCAATACTCAAAACAGACCTTCATTAAAAATTGTATTACCCTGTGTGTACCCCTCCACTTCCACACAAAAACTCCCACTCTTGCATACTCTCCTCTGCTGCTGTTCCCCACATCTGCCTTCTCAGTCAGAGCAGGTATTTGGAAGCCTTAAGGACTCTGCCCCTAAGAGTCCTCTCAGCACAGCCACTGTCAGGAGATGTTACTGCTAAATGAACGGGTACTCTTGGGGTTCCCACTGATTTTAAGAAGAAACCTAAAGCACATGGCATGCTCTGGTTCCAGTCACCATCTGAAATGCAGATGGGTGAGCTGTATCTCAAAGACTTTGCTGTATGGCCAGGTTAAAATGTGAAGCAGTTTTAATCACCTTCGTCAAATTCTGAAGAGAAAAATCTCCATTTCACTCTCCACCACCAAAGACTTAACCCTGAGATTAAGAGGATGACTTCTCCATCCTCTTTTTTTCTCTCTGAGAGGTTCACAGGCAAGTATTAATGCAAACCTAGCTTGTCTGAGGCGCTGGTCTAGTAAATAGACCAAGAACACGTGGGCTCAAGCAAGGATGGGATGGGGCTGGCAGGACAAGGCAGACTCCTCAGCAGCAGGGGACAAGGACAGGTTTACACCATCTAGCAACTGCACCTGAGATCCAGATCCAGCAACATCCTCCCTGAATGAAATGCTCTTTAGCCCTCTGTCAGTAGGACTGTGGCACTGACAAGAGTAACAAAACCTGGTGAAGCGTGTGATGTAGGGAAAGCTGAGAAACTTTCAGCTTTGGGACAACAAACAGCAGAAGGAGAAGCATTTACAAATCAAAACAGTGAGTGGTACTTACTAAATTCAGAAATGGACCAAGAAGGGCTGTGGAAACTTTCCTACTATCTCTCTCCTGCTAGCAATCAGTCTCCACAGTGCCAGACACACCAGGCATCATTTTCCAGCAGTAGTTCACACAAATATTAACAGGACATTTCAGGACAGCAACCCCAAAGGCAGACACTGACCTCCTGAGGCAGCTCGAGCTTGGAGCGGTCGGTTCCCTCCTTGGACTGCAGCCCCATCAGGTAGGGAACAGGAGCATCCAGAAAATGCAGGAGAGAGGCAGGAAGGATGGGGACATACACATGCTGCCACTGAAAGGGGAACAGCAGAGTTGTGATTCCCTCTGCCACTGTCATCAGACGCTGATAATCTAGATATGGGGGGAGAGAGAGAGAGAGAGATTGAATGATCTCCCTGTGTTCTGCTTCTGAGATCTGTTTGGCAAGACATCAGTGGCAAAACAAGACAGAAACCATGTTTATATGGTAAGATGTTGTTTGGAAAATAACACAGTACTTAAAAACTTTAAACATTATTTACTTCGTTAAAAATTCTTCTCATAAAGAAACTGCTGAGCATAGATATTCTGATCCTATCTAGATCTGTCATTTAATTAACTTATTAAAAACATAGCAAAAGTTCTGACTATACTGCAAGATAATAGTATTCTAATTTTTTTTTAGTATTTTTATTATTTTTTTTAATATTTTATTATTTTTATTTAGTATTTTTACATGGGAAGAAGAGGGGGAAGAAGTGAACTTCAAGGAAACATTGTGGTTTCTTGCATGTTTCTGCCTGCCTGCTTCTGCTCCACTTGCTACTATTTCCAAGGCTGAGTGTACTTTCCAGAAGACTTGTCTTGGCCACATACCAGCAGAAGTTTACAGTTCCTAAGTATGTAAAAGCAATTCTGTAAAGTTAAATCCAAACAGAAGCCTAATATAAATTTAGTTCTCAAATATATTCTGTGTAGCTAGTATATTTATATTACATTACTTTCCCAAATTTGTGTTTAATCCAGTAGCTCATTGCTTTGCAATATTTTGATTCTAGTAAGCACATTGTGCATTTTTTTTTAAAATAAAATTTATTTTGGTCCAGCTGAGCTGGATGTTGAAGAATTTGGGTAAGAGCAAATTATTTATCAAATACCCAGCTGGCATGATGCAATAATATGATCTATTTATTAATATAAATGAGGGGATAAATTGAGAACAGATTTTAAAAAAATAAATAAATCACATATTGGTATTAAAGAGATGATCATCCTTACAGCAAATCTCAAGCTGCAGATGATCTATCTGGAAACAGGTAAAGACCCCTGGGTTTGTAAGCTCCATGGCTGTATCCAAATCCAAGTCCCCTCAGTGCCAGACAAGTCTCACCAGCTCTGGCCTCAGCAACTGAGGCCAGACCCAGATCCTGGGTAACACTTGGGTTGCTGCCCACCTCTCCTAATCCTCTCTGCCCCACTCCAGGAAATGACAGATACCTGTATGAACACGCTGGTTCTGAGTCAGGTGAAAAGGTCTGTTCCTGCAGCCCCATGCACTGCTTTTGCCTGGAGAGGAGCCCAGCCTGACCCTTCCCGTTGCCTGAACATCCCAGCCTGAGACCTTGGCAGAGGCCAACAACAGCAAAGCGCTGTCACCTGACACTGCTCAGCTATTAGGAGGTCACTGGGAAGATGCTCTTGAATAAATATGCAAACTACAACAACAAATTGCATAACCCATTCTCCTTGCTAACACCTCTCTGTGGAAAACCATCCAAGACCTGTGGAAGGTCAGTTGGCAGGGCAAAGCCATTTTTCATCTTGTCTTACTAATAGCTACTCAGTCACTCTTCAAAATTATTTTCATGCACACAAGTCGGTCTCAAGGTTACACCTCCAAATCACTCCCAGCTGCAGATCAGTCACTTATGAATTCCTGCCCATGCAATGGTCTGTAATTATACATGTCCATTCACTGTCCTGGTGAGGAGCACTTGCATAAACTCAAGTTATAATGCTTACTGGTGAAGCTTAGGAGTCTCATAACATTTCATAACTCTGAAAGCTTTAAAGATTAAAAAAAAATCAAATAGAAAAAGCAGCATGTCTTAGTATGTGAAACACCTTCAAAGTCTGTTCTAACCTACACTGCCACAGGAAGAAACAGGTCTTGGCAGCAAAGTTGCAAGGATCATTTTGGATAAGAGCATTCAGCTCTGGAAATGCACGATGACTTTTCTCTGGTGCTACTGATAATATTTAACATGGTCACTAGGACGAATTTTGTAACTAATTTAGTATGAGAACAGCTGTTTTAAAAAAAACCAAACCCAAACAAACTAGTGATGACTAAATTACTAGGCTGTTATCATCTAGCAATGCTTGCCAGTGATTAACAGGTAAAAAATGTTTATGTACCCAGAAATTTTGACTGAAGAGAGGGAAGTTCCAGTTTCCTGTAGAAAAATAATATCCAAAATCTGTAAATGGTTTGGGTTTTTTTTTTTTTTTTTTGGTTATCTGTTTAAAGAAGTTAAAAACTCTAGGTTTTTTTTATGTACTTTCAAGCCTGTACAAGGTTAGACACCTATCACATGAAGTCTGAAATGATTTTTGATGGAGAGATTTTTGTACCTATTGCTGTTTGAAGAAGCTTACATGGTTACTGAGGACAACCTGGAAACAAGGGATTGAGGAAATGGCCTCAGGTTGTGCCTGGGGAGGTTTAGATTGGATATTAGGAAATATTTCTTCACTGGAAGGATTGCTGAGCATTGCAACAGGCTGTCCAGGGAAGGGGTTGAATCACCATCCCTGGAGGCACTAAAAGACATGTAAATGTGGCAATTAGAGACATAACTTAGTGGTGGGTTTGGCAGTGTTAGGTTTACAGCTGGACTTGATGATCTTAAAGGTCTTTTCCAACCAAAATTATTCTATGACTCTTCACGTTCAAAGCTCAGTCTCTAATTTGTTCACAGAAAGTTTTCCAAGAGCAACTGCTCAAGGAGGATAACCCCAAGGCAAAGTCCCTGGGGCTTCTACTGCCACCACTGCCTCCTAACAGCTTAGCTGGATTTGGTGCAGCGCTGTCTCTCACACAACCTTTCACTGAGTCAAGGAGAGGGCAACAGAGTCGAGCTCAAAGACTCTGGATCCCCCTGCCTTTTCCAGCACCATCTGCTGTGCACCCCAAGTGCCTGGATCCCCTGTGCAGGGACCTGCTCCAGTGCAGGCTGGCAGTCCTGCTGCTCCAGCACTGTGCCACAGCCTGGCAACACTCACACGGCCCTCAAGATACACTGCTTCAAATGCACACCCTGAGACAGAGGTTCCTGTAGAGCTGCCAATCACTGTTTTCTGCTGGAGGGGCAAATGGTTTTGGCACTTGAACATCAGTTCCCCATAAATGTTTTTCTGAAAGAGGACAAAACTTGACAATTTTTTTGTCTTGATGTTGATTCTCCATAACGCAATAACAGGACAATAATCAATCAGAAATATCTATCCCAAAGAGCTTAAAGTTCAAACACAGGCAGTGACTGGGAAAACAAAATGAAATAATCTTCTTTTGGGTATAGAAGCTCTGAGATGTTAAGCAATTCACAAAGCTCAACATAAAAATTACTTTTCCTGCCACAAAGGAGACTGATATCTCAAAATCCCTCCCATGCTGCAGCAAACAAACCCAAGATCCTTTGAGAAGGGAAAAAGACATGAGTGTTATCCCTGCCCCAAAGAGCTAAAACCTCATTCAGGTTCTACCCCCAAAACAGATTCAAATCTTTGGTCATAATCAAACAGGAGAGAATTTCACCTGAAACCTTCTCAGCAAACCACAGGGATTTTGTGTATAAGGCATGTGTAGGAGCACACATGCTCATTCTCCCCAGAAACAGCATTCCTGCTGGGAATAGTGTACTGTTATTCCAGTTTCAGCACCTCCAGCCTTCCCAAGGAAAGCACAACTTGGCCATTTTCCAACTCTGTTCCAGTAACCTACCAAAGGGTAGGGCAGAAAGCTTACTACAGAGCTGGAGTCACAGCCTGGACCTTCTAACGCCAGTCCAAGGTTTTAAAAATAGACTGTGCTTCTTTATTTTCCTCTTGAAATCTCACTTTACAAACAATTTGAGAGCACCTGGAAGCATTCGAAAAGATGAGTTACCTGGACACCACTTCCTTTCCTCTACTGCTTTTAGAACACATAAAGGATAACTGCAGCTTTGCAAAGCCACAGATTTAAAAATGTATTCTGGAAAATAATAGTCAGATAATGTTCTCAAAGACTCACTCAAAGACACACTATCAATGTGCACGAAACAATTGTCTTTAAACAGAATAAACCAAACCAACAACAGAGGGAAAAAACCATCAATGAACCTGAAGGAATAAAAACTAATTCTTTACAGGGAAACACCTGAACAGGCTTTAAAATCTTCTTGTCACCAATAGTTTTTCGACATGCTTCCTCTTCAGTCAAAGTATTATAAGCAATCATTATTGAACTACCTTTTTTCTTTTCCTGTAACAAGATATGAACTAGATGAGCCAGGTATATTGGAAAAACTGGAAAATAAAAATATTTTGCTTTGAACTCTGAGTATGAGTCAGGAACAGCACATAACCAGACCTTTCTTAGGTCTGGGTACCTTCAGATCTGTAATGTTTATATATAGCACACTGCAGATGAAAAACAAAATCTGAAATTCACATCAGAGACAAAAATTGTTTATGAAAGCAGAAGTTTTCAAATCAGATCTCAATAGCTCCACAGAAGCAGCACACACAAGTGCTGCAGACATCAAAGTGCCCTGGAAGCTTCCACCTTTCATTTGGTTTGCATGCTGGCAGCTGTGACGACTGACAAGCCAGTCCAGGTGACTTTCAAAAGATGTTCACATAAAACACACAAAAATGGTGCAGGAAATGCTTATTCACTATAGAAGTGACCTTGTAGCAGTGCTGCATTCAGGGAATCTGGGCAGGTGCCGTGCCATGGGGTTGTAAGCAGCACACTGTCCCCAGGAAATGAGCCCTGGCACCTCAGTGCCCTTCATCCCTGATGGAAGAGTGGATTTATCAGTGAGTTACACCATAAAACCAGAGTGGCAATTCATGAAAATATGAAAATACACATTATCTTAAATGGAAGGGTCAAGATAAGCCTGCATCTAATTGGCTGAAGTAAGAATTAGCCTCCCAAACCAGTGGTCAGCTCTGCCCTAAGGGAAACATCCCAAGGCCACTATTCACTGAGGCCAATTCTTACCCTCCTTCATGTAAAAAGCTTCTGCTTCAACACATTTCCATGTATATAATTTAACTATGTCTGTCACAGCCTGCCATCAGCAGTTCAGCATAAATTAATTTATGATTAAGAGCCACCTCAAGAATTAGCTCCCATTACCAGCATGGTTAAACCTCTGAGAAGAGGGCAAGAGTCTGTGACAAGGCTGACAAGGGGCCAGCAGGACACGTGAAGGTTCTCCTGAAGACACAGGGAGCCCCGTGCTCTCTCCCACGGCTGCTGGGGCAGAACAGGCTCCCCAGCCAGCAGCAAGATAATGAGGAGAACACAGAGTCCAGCAGGGAACAACTTTGCTCAAGATCACTTTAGACTGCTGTTTTATTTATCTGGTCTTTGCCATAACTCCAATGTAAAAGCTTAATTTAACTTTCTTCCCCTCATTCTTAAAAGGTAAAGATGTTTCACCATGGAAAAAAAATGAGATCCAGTTTAAAACAAAAAGTGGAAAGGTTGTGGTGTGTGTGTGCAGAGTGCTAGAACCAGTGGCCCAATCTTCCTTTACAGCTCACTGTGAACACAACCAGGAGTGGGGCTGTGGCACAGACCTGAACCAGCTCCTTCTCCTTTCTCCCCAGTGCTTTAAAACATTTACTTTTCAGGTCATACTGACTTTGGCCCAAGAAATTCAGCAACTTCTTATTAAAAAACAATTCTGTCTTTTCACCTAAGTTAAAAAGAAAGACTATGTCATCCTCTGATTACTCTACCCAATTACTTGTCTTTTTTTCCAGGGAAACACTGCAGCCTCCTCTGAGTGTGGTTCTACTGAGGCCCTAAACCCAGGTCCCTTCCACAGCACAGACAGATTTTGTCCCCATATAAACTGTTCTCTGCAATAACTTCCCACTGATTTGGATGAATATTAATGTTGAAGGCAACTGTTTAAATAATGAGAAGAGCAAAGGTTTTCTATGTAACTCTTTGGTGTAAAAATGCTTTAAAAGGCAAACACATTATGCATGTATTAGTTTTTTAAAATCTCCCTCAAAACAGACTTCATGAGAGAGATCTTTCAGACAACATTTTCTAGGCAATGACTTTATATATGCATAGTCATTTGTAGTATAATTTCTCAGATTTAAAAAAAAAAAGCAAAAAATATTTCAATCTTGGAGGAGCAATTACTCAAGCCCTTGGAAAAACAACTTGGAAAACGCTCAAAATTATAATGAGTAGAAACAGCCTAAGCTCTAAGAGGTTTATCTCTGTCTCATCCACACGTTCCCTCTCATGCTTAAATCCCTAGAAAGGCAGACATACAAAATGGATTGCTGATGTTTCCACAGAGCTCACATTTTCATTCATCTCTCTCCAGCAGCAATCTCACACCAGTGGTGGTTTGTTACTTATCCTTTGGAAATTGTAGTGGCTTTTGCAGAGTGGACATAAACAAGGCCTTACCTCTGCACAGCTGCACAGGAGAGCTGTGCTCTGAATAAAGGGCACTTACAAGAGCACTGCAAAGACTCCACCTTGAAGAATTGCAGGGAAAACATAACTAATCCATCCCCATGGTTTTCAAAGCCCTAATGTTGAAAACTTGCCCTATTTAATCTTTAAAATATTCTCTATATGCAGGGAGATGCAACCTGAAGCCACAGGAATTCAGGTGCAGTGAAAGTGATTTTAGGTACAGGTTCCACACCTTGGCAGACCAAAGTTGGCACTTCCCACCAGCAGTGGTTGTGATTAGCTCCCTGGAAGTCCACACTGTCTCCAGGAACAGTAAGGGCTGATCTTTTCAGTCTTGCCACTAAGATGCAAGCACAGGTCTCTGCCAGTAACCCAGCTATGCCGTCCAAAATGTATGGGAACAAAGCAGCTTAAAAAATGTGCTCATCATTCTTTGCTGCTGGTCTCTTCAGCCCTCTGCTTGACCACCACGGCGACACAGTGAAGTTACAGTCCATACAATGCCTGCATTTTCCCAAGTGATGGGGTACCACTCACCCCTAAGACACCATCAACAGTGCAACTGGATGCCCACAGATGACTGCAGCAGCCATGGTACAAACAGCCACTCACTGGTCCTGTCCCCAGGGCAGGGCTGTGCCAGACACTCTCTATCGTGCTGGGAACGCGTCCAGGGCGAGCTGGGTAAAGTCACCCAACACCCTCAACTCTTCATTGCCTTAGATGCCTTTGTTCAGGCTGCTGGAAATATTATGCCCCAGCTACGGGGTTAAAAATAAACTTTTTCACCCTCAACTCCTAGTTCCCTTGAGAAAAACCACTCCACAAATGCCAGCAGAGTCTCTGTGCAGCCTTCCTGCGAGCCTGTCACTGCTGTTATCACCAACCTGGCTCATTGTATGGTCAGGGGTGTGCAACAATTTATATTTTTACTCAACTTTCCAAAAGAAGTCTTCATTCTATAGAAGAACTACACTTTTGGCAAGCTTAAATGAAAAGCTTTCTTCCAACAGGTCTAGGAGAACCATGAAAAAGTCATCTTACATTTCCCATACATGTTAGTAGCAGCTCTCTCACTGAAAGAATTTAGTGAACTCAAGCAGGTTTTGGTCCAGCTCTGGTTTCTTGAGTATTAGAGGATTGCGCCAGAGAATTGCGATTTTGTGTAAATAATCTTGCTGTCTTGCTTGAAATTACAACCAGAGGATCTTGTACTAATCTCTTGTTGAGTTTGGGTAGGTTGCAGCAAGGCCAGGCCTCTGGAAACACAGTCCAAGGAGTCCACCCTCTTAAAAGCAAGAAGGCAAAGAAGGATGAACTTGTGAAATCCCTTTCCCATTTGTTACCTTGGAAAAAGAGATATGTCAGCCAAAGCCTTTTCATCTTCTGCCTTGAAAGAACTTGGGAGTTAAAAAAGTGCTTCTCCCTGATGGATCTCAAATCAGAAGAGAGCAGATTTCAGCACCATCTAGGCTGCTTATATCTCAAATTGGAAAATAGCTGCTGTTTTCTTTTTCAGGAATTGCAAGACTGACATTTAAAAGAAGCCTCAGTGCACAATTAGCCAAGCACTCAGCTATCAGGGTATGCCAAAACTGAGGCTTTGCACTTGCCCTCCACTCTACATTCCTCACCTCTGGGAACCAGCATTACACTGCTATTTACATAATCACAGAATTCCCCTAATACAGCTATATACTTTCCCCCATGCACCATCAAATTGTGCCTATATTAGAAGTAAAAGCCATGTCAAGGACATCCCTAGATTCAGAAACAGATGAGAAGAGAGGAGGAAGAAAAAATTCTGAAATTTGAAGGGTGGAACAGATGACTTCTCACTATCTCACTTTTCTTTTAAAAAAACCCCACACAATGAAACCAAACAAAATAAGTAAACCCTTAAATTATATCCAATAATTGGAAGAACAACACGTATTTATCTAACTTCTGGTGGACATGAAGGCTGAATCAAAATTATTTAGTGAATATCTTGTATCTGTCTCAATGACTACTACAAAAGTAATTCATATACAGGTTGCTCTCCACATGCTCAAAATATGACTAAAATGTAACCTGACAAGCACATTTTTCCTAATGCTACTACTTTTCAGTGGGAAAGAAAAAAGAAAAAAAATTTCTCAGTTTTCAGTGAGTCCATAAGCAGGGACCAGGGTGGGATTGATGAGCAGGGATGTGTGAGAGGCATTTCAGTGGTGCTGCTGTTTAATATCAAACCACAGTGTAAAGTGGCAAAGGCAGCAATTCAAACCGAGGAAGAAAGGGGCACACACACTCACACACACACAGAAGCAGGAGGGAAGGAAAAAGCAGCCTAATCAAAACTAGCAGCAGGATTCCTGCTCACACTTCAAACTGAGAGAAGATAAAACCTTTCATTTTCAGCTCTTGAAAGCAAACCCCTGGAGTCCATGTGGAGAAGAGCTCTGCAAAGAACTACCAACCCTTTGAATTCAGTCATTTGCAGAAGAACTACCCTCTTTCCACCTCCCTGAACATTTTCCCCCATTCTCGGTCATTTAGTTATTAGCATTATCATTACACACTTCCTGACCTTTTCATTTATATGACAAACCCAAGTGATCCCTTCTGGAGCGTGAAGGTTCATTATCCATACTCATTTTAGATGATTTCCCATCCTCTCTCCCTACTCCATTTCAAGCTGTCTGCTGCTTGAACCACTTCTGAAAAGTCCTGGTATTCAGCATTTCTTCCTCTTTTCACTAAAAGGTATGTGTACCTCCTGGCTCCAGGTTTTTCATTCTACTCTGATGAAACCACTCCCCCTCTACCCCCCAAAATTTTTTCCTGACACACATTTTCCTAATTTAGGGTCAGAATCACAGATGCCATTTGGGAACACAAATTACATGGACAGCCTTACAGTGAAACTTAGAGGAACACCCAAAAAGCTTGAAAGTCAGCAGGAAAACCTGAACTTGACATGTAGGGCACCTGAATATCGCCAGGGCCAGGCTCACAGGAAACAGTAATAGGGGTGTAAATTCCAGAGCATGCCCTAAATGAGGATTCCCCAAACCTGCAGCAGAGTATTGCACTATTACAGAAAGACACATCCATAAGAGTAAAGGTTTTCAAAACCAGATTTTCCAAAGCTTGCTGGCACACTTCAGTGTGGACATGCTCTATGCAAGCAACTTCTGCCAATGTTTGGCCAACTGCAATCTTACTGTCTCAAAAAGAAGTACCAGCATCCTCAACAGCAAAGGTCCCAAACATCTCAAGCAGAACTAAAAAGGAATGACCTATAACTCCACTCAGCTTCAACCCACCATTAAATCTTTAGCCTCCAAGTGCTCAAACACTCTCAGTGTTTTAACAAGAACATATCCTTCATATGGGAGGCAGGAAATTTCACCAGACTTCAATACGCTGCTGAAATTCGAAAAACAAAACAGTAGCAAGAGTGTCTTCTGCAAGATGTATTACTTTCTGCTGGTATTTTTGAAGAAGATAGGATTAATTTCATGCTGTCTTGCATGATTAAGGGAAGTGTGAGGATAATAATCAAATGTATTCTATTGCTAGCTGCCCCAAGTGATAAATACAATGCATAATTAAACAAGCAGCACCTAGACTGCCTGGAGGAAACAATTATTTAGTGCTTTCATTAGGACACACTCATTTCTCTCTTTTTCAATGCATTCTCACATTTCAAAATCAACCTCAGCTCGTGTAACATTAAATTCTACGAGCTCCTGTGGCTGCAGCTGCCCAGGAAGTGCCCGCTGGAAGCAGGCATTGCTGGATGAGTGCCCACCTTGCGAGTACAGAAGGATCTGCATCTCCAGAAGGACGCAGGTGAAAACCTGGACCAGGTTCTCCAGGCCCAGCAGCTCGAAGACCTCCCGCAGAGGGTAGTCAGAGAGCGGCAGCTCGTTGGGCCCAGGTCTCTGGCAAATGATGGGCTCGTAGACCCCGTAAAACTTGAGCGACCGCCCCGGGGGCGGCAGGGGCACCTCGTAGAGGATGTTGTGGATGTAGCTCTCCAGGGGCAGAGGTGGGGGCTGCTGGGAGGTCACTGCCTTGTAGAGCTGGATCAGGAACTTCTTGCAGGCTTGCATGAAGGGTAGAGGGGTGATGAGGCATATGCACTTGGAGACGTAGAGCGTGTCCCTGCTGATGTCGTAGGAATTGTAGCGCTGGAGCTTGGCGAGGGACGTGGCGTCGCCCTCGTCGCTGCTGCTGGCCAGGGAGTCCATGCTGCAGGAGGAGGAGGCGCAGACGCTGCTGTGCTGCTCGGCGTTGTGCATCTGGTAGAGCGTCTGCATGGCCATGCAGATCTGCTTGCTCGTGACCTCCTCGTAGAAGGTGAGCACGAAGCCGTAGGTGCGGGAGCCGTCCTCCCGCGTGATGATGAACGAGTGCAGCTGCGGGTCCCTGTTATCTGCCTGCGTCCTGAAAGACAGCCCCTTGGGCATACACAGCTAAGAAAGGAGACAAGAAACACACAGAGTTACCTAAGACACGATTTTAGCTCACTGGTTTTGCTGTACAGGCAGTTTCTTTTTATCTGCTGCATCGCAACAGCCGTTTACCTTTAAACCTTACAAACTATCCATGACTGAACAGCCTAAAAATGATGACACTTAAGAGGGAGACATGACTGAAGAAAGGAAAGCACCCTCCAAAATAATCCTCTGTTAAGTCATTACGACTCATTTTCATTTCTGGCTGAAACTGTTTTCACTGCTGAATAGTCTTTGTGGCATTTACTTATCATATAAAAACATCCAGTTTTGCTCTCATTTGCATATATCATGCCTACAGTACTCTAAAATCAGAGAGCCAAGGAAGCATCTTATACCACTGAATTTAAATTACAGAGACTTCTTGGAATTCTTTGATCTTCCCTAATTTTCTGAGAAAAAAGCCCCAACAAACAAACCAAACCCCAACTGACTGGCAGATATTACATTTACTTTTTTCTCTAAGTGCTACCAAATAGCTTGGACTGGAAAAAAGGCGGGGCAGGGAGGGAAACACCCAAAATCTATGAAAGCCTCATTTTTGATTTACCACTCAGCAAAATCCCTTGTAGTGATTCTATTACATTGGGTGTTTCTCTGAAGCATGGCCCTAGTGATAAATCAAGGCATTCTTCCAGACATTCTTTGGGAATGCTATCAGCCATCTAACACAAAATAACAAACATCCAGCAAAACTTGTTTGAATGTGCATCAGCAGGAGACTCCCCATGTTCTAGCTACATAAGTATGTTTATAAACGAAGCACTATAGCTTTATCTGAAAAAATAAAAGGAAAGAAGAGAAGGAGAACCTTCAAAGGGTTCCTTTTCAAAAAAGGCAACAGCAGGAGCCAGCTTTACCATGGGATGTGAACCTACACATAACTGAGTCTCACCTGGACTTCTTCTGATGCTGGAAGAGGTCAGGAGAAATAATTATATATTTTCAGGCACATCCTACCCTGAACTTCAGCAGTGCACCTTGCAAAGACCATTCAACAGCCTGGTAAAGCTGGGAATTAGGCAAGTGGTCCAGACTCACTTCACAACAGGGTATCAGGCCCCTAAATTATCTAGGGCAGTTCTTATGTGTTACTGAAAAAGGTAATATATGAGGAAATAAGTAGCCTGGAGTTGGCAGAAGAATTTAATTCAATTGATGGGCTTTGCTGACACAAACCATGAAATTGCAGCTTGAACCATTTCTGAAGAGCAGTCACATTTTTATTCAAAAGCTTTATAGTTTTTATTGAAGCATTAACAGCAGTGCCATGGTTAAGGCTTCTCCAAAAAAGAAGTAGTAAAAATTCCTTGTTTCACACTTTATTTAAATTTATTCTACACAATAAATATCTCTCTTAACCTCATTTTTTTGGGCAGGATTGCTTAATAAAAATTTATTTCTAGAATGTGGGCTTTCAATTGTGGCTATAAGCCTTATCAAAGCCAACCAGGCTGAAATCATAGGCTTAAATCTCAATGCTATCAGAGACTGTATTTTCTTCACTTTACAGAAAAATACCTGGACAAGCAAATTAGATATGCTACTACAGTCAGGCACAGAGAGGCATTAGGGAAATTCAGATCAGTTTCAGAAGGCTGTTTAAGTGAATTTCCTCTAAGCCTTAATCATTATTCCCTTGTTCTTCCTATACTGGGTAAACACACACAAAAGAGATGCCCATCTATTAAGTTCCAGCCACAACTCGACATACACAGAATATTGACCTTTTAAGACCCTGCCTGCAAACCTTGGCCCAGAGACTCTTGCTATTGTTAAACCTATAGGTGGACACAGAAAAAATCAGAGAAAATTAAAAAAAAGAAGATGGGGAAAATGGAGGCAGGAGGAATGACCAGGAGTCACTTAAGAAGCTGAGATCAAAAGGAAGAGTCTGTAATCATTTTCCAGCAATACAGAAAGCTTTGAATCTGTGGTTAATGCATGGAAACTTTCATCTTAGGGCTTCGGACATCAATCACTTCCCATCCCATCTGTGTCACACATGCCACAGGAGAGTGTTGGAGAGCGGCCTGGGATGTGCTAAGGGGGGAGGAATTTTAGCCTGCTGGTGTGAATCTGGCTCACTAATGCTGAGAACACAGTCAGTGACCTGCACTGCATCTTTGTATAAACACTGAAAACTATCCAAGATTACTGATTTTGGTTTCCAGAGCTATTCATATTTCATAATAATCCATCAGCAGAAAATGGTGGAATTACACCAAATTTGCAATAAGGCTTATAACCAAGATGGTTTGTAAAAAACGGAAGCTGCACCAGGATAGATAAAAAGGTATCAGCTAATCCATAATCTGTCTCTGGAAGTCATGAGCAGGAGATACCCTTTCCTCAAGCACAGAGGCAGCACACACACCCCCCCTCCCAATAATCCCTCCCCCCTTCTTCTCCCAGCCATCATCATTTGCAGCTATTTCTGAACCAAAGGCCCCCTCTGGACCACTGCCCACTAGCACTGGTTCCCCTCTTCTCCACTAGATCCTTCATTTCACTTTTTAAGCCTCTAAATATTTCTCATGTTCACAACAAGCAGTGAGCTCCATACCCAAAATGCACTGTGGGTGAGGGGGTGGAGAGAAAGATGCTTTTGTTTGTATTAAAGTCTTCTCCTTCAAATTCCACCAGGGAACCTTTAATTCTTTTATTTCAGTACATGAGATGTTAAACAGATAATGCTTCCTTGAGCTTCAGAAATACAAGCAAAGATTCATATACCTTGATGAATCAGAGGGCTAAAGTGGAAGACTCATTTCCTACAAATTTCTGTTTCCCTCTACTGAGAACTTTAGTTTGGTACAACACTTCCTTGCAGAATGGCCACAGATGATAGTATGTGAGTAAGACAGGGATAATCACCAAAAGCAGTGGGGGGAAAGACACAATTCCCTATTAAAGAGAACTCTGTACTTTGACACACACTTTGAAACAGAGAGAAAACATGACTCTTTGGCAGCTTGATTGCCTGAGACTTCAGGGGGCTATTTTTAAAGCAACAGGATGGTTCCAGAAGGCAATTGAAATTCCTCAGGCATCCAGCAAAGCCAGAGTTCTCACAAGTTAACCTTCAAGGATTTATGCATTTTCTTCTCTGAGGAAAATTGCTTCTGGAAGCCCACATAAAGCAAACACATAGGCAGAACTAATGCAGCCAGGCACGATCAGAAAGGCCAATAATTGCCTCAAGGGATTCTGTGGAGGTGGATATTACTTTAAATGATGTTTCAGATCAAAACAATAAAAAAGTTTTCCAAAAGATAATTTAAAAGATCATTAAATACTGCTGCTGTTAGTAAATGCCTTTTTTTTTCTCCAAGACAGATTGCAAATGAAAGATGTGTTCAGTGCATCTCAGTTCAATTATTTTAATAGGTGTTTTGCTGGTTTCAGCATTCCATTTTTGTCTGATACTACAATGAATATTAGACATTCTCAGCTGAAACGTGAGAGACAAATAATGCAGCAATTCCAGCTGCTTTATTCCTGCTGCACACCCCTCACCACTTTGTCCTGGAACACCCCCAACTCAAAGGCAGAACTAAAAGGCACAAGTAGCCTTGGCAGTTGAGCTATTACCACCTGAAGTGCTGACGAAGCATCGCTCCGAGTCCTTTGTGCCTCCTGCGTGAGCAAAGTGATGTGGAGAGCTGCCCAAATACCACCCCGACTCCAGCAGGGCTCCTCTGGAGGCAGAAGACAGAAATCCCCAGCTGTCAGCAGGCAGGGGGACTGACCAGGCTCATCTCTGCCTTTCTGTGCAAGTGCAGTGCCACAGTATCAGCTCTCACTGCCACTTCCAGCTCCTGTGCTTTCGGGTTAAATATTTGGCAGAACGCTAAAAATAAAATTCGCCGGAAATTGAGATGAACTCCAGATTCCTACATCTTCCTGATTGCAGGGAAGTGCCAAATGCATTTCTGCACTTGCAAAAGCCAGCTTAATGTGGGTTTTACGCATTCCCCACCTCTCTACCTGCTGTGCAAGGGCCAGGAGATTCTCCTGGGTTCGCACTTGCACCAAACCATGAGGTCAGCTCTGTTTTGAAGCAGGGAGTGTGCTGTCCCACCTTCTCAAACACAGAGAACATCTTAACTAGACTGGGGGAAGGGGCTCTCTAATTTTCCAACACACGTTTTTGAAAACAGCTAGAAGCAGGTTATTGTTACAACAATTGGCTACTTTTAAATTAAGAAATAAATGGCATTTTCTGTACTGGGAAGCTCAAATACCGGTAATCTGTTGCCTTTGTCAGGTTTTGTTCTTAACAAGTGTTTTGATGATTTTGGAATCATCCTTTAATTACCAGCTCTTCAGAAAAATTCCCAGAGGATCATCAGTCTTTCAGTTGTCACTGCCCCCACTTCAAGAACTGTTTTCTCCTCCCTTCCCAGTCCATGGGACTCAGCCACACAGATATTCACATCAAATTTAACTGAGAGGAAAGAGATGTACAGGAGATGTATTGGTGCAGAGATGCCATTAGAAGTGATCACCCAGGAGAAGCTATGGTTTAGGTAAGATCCAGCTTCTATGTAAAGATTCCTCTTTCCTTGCTGTCTGCAGAATCAAGGTGTTCTGTATTCAAAAACCTCACATGGATATCAGTACCTTACAAATTCCTTGGTTTGCCTCCTTCCTAGCTGTGGATAGGTATCCTAGGTGACCACACCCCTTCTCACCCAGTCCCTGGGACAATGGTTAACACTTGTTTCATCACATAGCAGACTTAGAACTAACGAGGGAAAGGCAGCACTTGAATTTTGTTGTGCCTGAAAGTATTCTGTGTTTTCACAATACCTCCTCCTCTACAGCTTTTCATGCAGCATGCCCAGCGAGTGCTCTTGAGTCCCAGCAGAAGCACCACAACCACAAGATCACAAGAGCATCACAAGGACTGGCTGTGAACAACCCCAGGAACCTCCAGAGAGCTGAGGAGGTCAGGTAACCATTAGAGAAGAGTGTTTCTCTACCTACCATGTTGACGGCATCCTGGTCAAAGGGGTTCCACTCAATGTTCTGGGGATAATGGGCCAAAACTTTGGATTTGAAGGTTCTTCTCAGGGGACTCTGGTCAAAATTCTCTCCTGGAACAAATGAAGAAATAATGACTCAAAACAGCAGTGAGGCTTCAGAGAGAGCTAGCTTGAGTTTTCTTTTTAAATTTTTTGTGTGTGTGATATCTGACAGACATTTTGATTCTCAACAGACATACTACTTTTAAAAGAGAAACAGAAATGATTCCCGTTCAGTCTGACCTTACCCTCCTTTCCACAAAATCTTACTGCAGTTGCAACACAGTTTTCAGTTTAGTATTTACAGAATGGAAATACACTGTCAAGAGAAAAGTCACTGCTGAAATTTTACAGAAAAAGACCTTGCAATCACCTGGATTCTTGACCTTCCCCTATGGCTTGAGTATCTAGAGATGGCTTTACTTAGTCACTGAAAGAACACTCTCCCTCAAGTTTGTTAGAAGCTGTCTTTAAGGTCAATAAAAAATATGAGCACCTCTTAGCTATTATAAATTATTCAAGGATTCATTATAGATGATCTTTTATATATTACAAGTCCTGTGTGAAAATTAAACATTTATTTTTTCTACATCAAATTTCAAGGACAGACTTTTTCCACACAAAGAATCCAGCAAGTGCAAAGAGGAAGACTGAAATTAGATTTCAAACAGAAATGCATCCAGTTATCAGCATACAAATACTGTATTTCACAGTGATACTGTTAATGGAGTTCCCCCCACTGGATTGTCTAGAGCATGCAAACCAATAATCAAAACAAGAATTCTTAAAATCTATTAATTAAGTGACCATCTATTACACTTTTTTTCAGGAATCAGGTTACTAATTCCAGGATTCTTGCTTTAAAGACTACTTAAGGGGCCATTGCAACAGCATCTGCACAACGGGGGCAGGTGGAGGAAGAGGAGGCAGTGGTCAGGCACTCCTTACACCAATGCCAGCTGCCTGCTTGGCCGGGAAGGGGAAGTGGAAGGCTTGTGCTGGAGCTGCCCTCCACGAGGATGCACGTAGGCAGATGAAATTGCTCAGTCCAGAGGAGCCAGTGGCGCTGAGCCTGCCGCTCACCCCGCTGCGGGAGCCGCCGCAGCGAGCGAGTTCAGCGCCCCGCGGAGCAGATCGAGCCAGCTCCTCCAACAGAGCTCACGTGCAAGTCATTCTGAGAAGGGGCTCAAAGCCTTTCCCTTCCCAAGCCCTCTCCAAGCTTTTAAAGATACTGTTATTTTTATACAATGCTTATTTTGAACACAGGATTTGGACACACTACAGCATCACGGTGGAGGAAGCACCACCCTTGGAAGTGTTCAAAAAACACGTGGATGCGGCACTTAAGGGATATGGTTTAGCAGCAAAAAGGCAGTGCCAGGTTAATGGTTGGATTCAATGATCTGTGAAGATCCTCCTCGTGCTCAGTTATGAGCTCAAACAAGTACACAAAACCAGAGACTACTTCTCCATTTCAGAACATGGCAATAGAATAACTTGTTATTTTGGTCCAAAAGTTCTTTGCAGAGCCATTAAAGATATAATGTCATCCATCAATCCCCAAAATTTCACAAAATAAGGATCCCACCAAGCAAAGCCAGCAAAAATTTTCTTTTCAGGTATGTACTTAGACATACTCAGCAACATTTTTAGCTCTTAGAATCAAACAGTAAATAACATGCTTGCATAATCAAACAAATATGCATGAGGCTATTTCCCAATTAAATCTTCAATCATTCTCACATCTGACAGAGTTCACCTTACAACCGTGACTTGGCAGAAAGGCAGGTATTTGATGCTAAACTTATTTGGTTGCTTCTACTAAAAGTTAGAAGAGAATATCTGGATGACTTCATGAAGTTCTCCACCACTAACAGCAAGTGGCTGCCAAAGTTTTAATTTCTTTAAAGGCTTCCTTTCTCATGACAAAAAAAAATTAAAAGTTTTGGTTGTAAAGTGTAAGTACTGCTTTAAGAAATCCAGCTGCCCCAAACCCAGCAGTTTACAATGTCCCCGTAGGCTGACAACATGGATTCATTTTATCCAGAAAAGTAAGTAGCACAAACAACTTACCTTTGTAGAGTCTCTGCAGTGTTTGCATTTTACTACTGCAGTGGTTTAAGAAAAATATAAACTTAAGGTAAAACACACACAGAGAAAATACAATTCTCTCAATCAGTGATGATGAGGGAAAAGAGAAGAGCCAAGACACCACACTGGAGTAAATCAACCTGTCGTTAGCTTGAAAGGACAGGACGTTACACCCTCTGTACAACGCTGCCTCACAGAAAGACAAGCAGGGCAAGCTTTTAGAGGAGATACATAATTTAGGAAAGAAACAGCACAAGGATATGACAGGAGCAGCCTGTGTGTGAGGGTGAAATGTCATCATTTGCCCAAAGTAGCAGGAAACACCCCAACTCTCACCAAAACCAGATGAGAGGCGAGGACCACAAGAGCCAGCTCCACACTGACAAGCAGCTGGAAGAGAACCACAGGGAGCAGAATCTTCTTGGCAAACGTGAGGGAAGGGACCTGATACTGTCAGCTCTCAGCCTGGGTAATTCTGAACTGCTGGGTCACACGTGGCAGAGGGAATTTACTTAGCTGTTATTCTAGACAAATGGCCAATTCTCATTGAACCTCCTACGTGCTTTTAAGTGTTTCTTGGCTAACTTTCCAAGCAGGATTAGGAAGGCACATTAAAAGTGAACCAACTATCAAATGCCAATTGAATCCATTTGCTAAAATAGTAATGGCCAGATGACAGTACTATGAATATGGACAAGAACATTTCATTTGATGCATGCTGCCCATGCAAACAGCACAACTTTACAGAGAAAGCTGCCTCTTGGAGGCAAATTTAAAAAATGGGTTTGAATTGAATCCTTTTGCTTTCAGGATATCCTAAAAAAAGTATTCAAGTACTTTTCCAAATTGTGTGAAACATGTCAGATTCAACTTCCATTTCATTTAGATACTACATCCTAATGTAATGGTACTCTTAATGGTACTCTTAAACAACTTGTGCCTTCCTTTTAAGGAGCTGGCTTCTAAAGGGACATTTAGTTTCAAATTAAAAACAAATGGTGAAGCGATGGATGCTAGATCAAGAAAAAACTGTGCTAATTTCGTTTCAAAACAAAAAGATTGCTCAAAATTCGAAGACAAGCCTGATCCGTGTTTTGGATGAAGGATACAATTACTAGGGAAATACAGCTACAGTTGTGAAGTTGTTAATCATAATCACTTTCATAACAGTGATCCTATGTAAAAATTTAGTGATCATACAGTCTAAGCAGATCTGCTTCAATTAATTATCACAGTGACAGAGGCACACAAAGCCTTGTTACCAAATAGGCAGAGGCATCCCCCACCCACACCCACTGGTCCAGGGAATGCAAGCTATCTGTCACGCCTTCCAAGCTCTGGAATGAGGACAGGAATGCTTGTGACTACAGAAACAAAAATATCTTTTATTCCTTTAGAGGAACGTACTAGGAGCACGACTAGGCACAGTGCTCATGGTGACCACCTCTGTGATAGCTACCCCTAATAAAAAGTGCTCAGCACACCCAGCTATGTTCTCTCCCTGCAGATGGAATTTTGTTAAGCTTATTAAGCAACAGGATGACCCTGCACGAGAAGCAAATAATACACAACGTGTGAGTGAGAAAACAATGTGGGCACAGGAATAACAGTGCTTGGCTGGGGAGCAAGCAAGCTGTTAATTGTCAGGCTCAGGAACTGGCTAGTTCTAGCAGTGCAGAAACTGCTGTGCTGCTTTCCTTCCGTGCCTCCCCAGGGTGCCAAGGGGGCAGTGGGAGGCTCATCAGAAATCAAGGGGACTAACTCAAAGTTCTTATTTCTGACCTCATATTCTCATAATCTCACAGTAGAGGATGGAGATGATATTGAAGGGAGGACTGAGACAAAGCAGACAAAACAGTTTTCATTCCAAAGTTTTAAGATCTGAGCTGTCTGTAAGATGGTAGTGGATTTTGGGGGGGCTGAGGATGAGGGCAGTGTCTAACTTGCCTTTTGTGTGTCAATATGTAAAGGACTTAGTGGATCAGATTTAAGCTGGAAGCCATAGGGGGATGTGTACCCTATAAAGACATCTAAACTACTTGGAATTTTTGTTTGGGGGGTATGTGTCTATGTGAACCTCCTAAATTATTGCTATTTAAATCTAGACTGCAACATGTGCTTCCTTGAGGTGTCAGGAAACTTCGTGTCTCTGTAGCAGAAATTGGTGGAGCTGAACCTTCCAGTCCCCTTTATTGACAAATTCACATAACTAAGCCTCATTAGGTTTCTGGGTAGGAATCCCCATGCAAGATATTGTTCAGTCTGTCAAGCACAGAGATCTAGCACAGTCTCCTCTCCACCAATATACTGACACCACTAGTGGGGTTTTGCTGAAGAACCACATCTGCCAAGAGAGCTTCAAGAAACAGAACAAAATTTACCAAATACTGATTTAAATTAGGTAGAAGAATGAAAAATCCCAAGAGTTTTGGTTTTGATTTTGATCTGTGATCTTTGATTGAAGAGGAGTTAGAAGACCGAAAATAAAGAAATAAAGAGGTCTTGATTGTTGTTTTATCCTTAACCCCTCTTTACCTGAGGTTTTGTCTGCAGTGTCTGAGCTCTTGCCATGGAGATCTGCTTGTAGGTATTGGTACAAGACTACATAACATAACAAACAGAAATAAAAAAAAGCAAGAATGAACAAAATTAAAAGATATGCAGTGCACTGGAGAAGGGAAAAAATATGAAGCAGGCGTTAAATACTCCCCCTCACAATCCCTCTTCCTCCCACTACTGGCAAAGGGTAAATCCACAGGATAAATAAAACCTTCCATGACTGGATTACTATAGAGGTGTTGAATGCAATGACAGACATGGTAGAAATACTTGTCAAAATTAGTAACAAGATTAAATTCTCAGTACTTCAAACAACACGCTGCTTTACAGCTTCCCTATTATGAAAGACATCTTTGTTCACATATTGAGCCCTTCCAGAGCCTGAGAAACTCCAGGAAAAAAAACACATCAGCCCTTCAGCAAGTGTTGAACTAAACCCAAGAAGTTTTATTTAGTATAATACTGTTAGCTGTGTTGTTACACCTTCAATCCTGTACTGCATGCCATTTTCAGGACTTGCTGAAGTTACCTAATAGCTCTATTCATCATTTCTGTCTCATAACTGGGTGTTTCTAAGACTAAAATTTGAATAAAAAAGCTATGTTTAGAATTTGGATGAACAATTTTAATGTCTTCCAGCAACAGCTACCACTTCTAAGGGAAGAGCTTCCCGCTAGCATCTCTTACTGAGGCTTCTTCCAACTGGTTTGCTCATCTCCTGCAGACAAACAAAAATGTTTCCACGGATGCCTTGACATTTCTTCATCAAAAAAGTCGCATTTGCACACTACACAAAGGAATTACACAACCCTCCTCGAGTGAAATCTCTTTTTATAGAGCTGGCACCTATGTGAAAGCTGCAATACCAGTGACCTCTCTGGTGATTCACTCGGTGGGTGTAAATTCAGAGTGGTTCCACTAAGACCTCTTACTTGAGCTGTTAATCCAGACATCAGTTTAGACAACCCAGATAGTTCTGCAAAGGCCAGATTTTGGGAAAGCAACCCTCAGCAGACGGCACAGGAGTTCTTTAACAGAGGTTTTTAGATGTAAATTTGTATTTTAGAATAATTTTCTTTTTTCTTTAGGAGGCATAGCCCATACTCAAATCTGCAGGACAATGTTTTTCCACCCCATGTATCTTAAGTTATTTCATTCAATTTTGAACTGTTTGAACTCAAAAGTTGCATAAGTATTAAATCAAAGGAAACAAAACAATTGTCAAAGCTAGAGATGCCTCTTGCTAACAGCCAATATCCACACTATCTTTACAAATCTCTCTACCAGGCTGTCCTTTCAGCTGTCCCCTAAAGATTTTAATTCAAAGGGAATTAGCCACCCCCTCTGCAATAGGAAGAGTGAAAAGGAGCAACCTGTGGAGCAATGTATAACCAGATGCACTGGGACAGGTTTGCTGCCCATTTCAGTACTTTGACCACTTATTATCACCAATCACATAGCTAAATAGTCACAGAAGTTACATAAAAACTCATGCACAAGAAGTCAAATTGACAATAATGATACAAATACAGAGCTATGGACACTCCCCTGTGTTGCACAACCTAATTCTTTACACAAACACAATGTAATGAAATACTATTATTGCCACAAATTAATTACACTTGGAAAAGTTGCAGTATTAAAAAAATTATATTAAAAAGGAGATTTGTTCACATAAAAGACTAATTGCACATCTAAATAAAGAAGAAAAGGCTCTTAAAATGGGAAATTTAGTTTGTCATCATCTCTTCTTTCTGTCCTTGATTAAAATACTGAACTATCTGCCTACTGAGTAACATTATACAGCATCAACACTGCCAGTCTTAAAACAGCCCCAAGTCCCAGCTGCCAAGAGACCACAGGCATGTCACTACACTAGCAAGTAAGTATGAATTACACCACCCCTTTGACATAAAAAATGCATTATAATCTTGTCAAATCCTAAAAATTAAATTATGTCAGTTTGGGTAATTTTTTGCAGTGGATCAGGTGGGGTTTAATCAAACAGGTACCCAAGGCATGGTGCTCCTACACAATGACCTTGGAGACTGTATCCAAGGCTGAAGGCATCAGCAGGCAACAGTGGAGCAGGTAAAAACCAGACCTGTACTTATAAATACAGGAAATTACTTACACTTTGGGCCTTTATTTTCTCTAGAAATTAAGGTGTGGGGTTCACTCATACTCTTGATGCTGCCTTTACAACAATGGGCTCCCAAATCTTGCTGCTAAGCAGAATAGGGAAAACATGCCCCAAAGATCCTTGGCCTATCCTGCTCACATACAAGTGGCATATTTTGTTTTCTGTTGCATGTTTATCTTCAAATCTGCTGTATTTTTTGAACACTTGAAATGGAAGGAATGAGCATTTTTACTAATAGAGAAAACAATCTGAGCAACAATTAAAAGTTCATTTAAACTGGAGTTTCATACATCATTATTCTTAAACCACCTACTAAGTCTTTGTTTAGTTACACAGGACATGAGCAAGGTACCTAACCATACGAACCTGAAGAGTTTGAAATGCAGCCCTCAGCTCCCAAAGGAGCATTAATGATGGCAGAGTGACAAATGCTCAAGCAGGAGCAAGGCACCGGCTCAGATCCTTACACACAGCAGGATGCTAAAGCCTGTCCAGCAAGGGGATCCCTGGCTTTGGAGCAACAGGCACCTGACTGCTGCACTCTTGGCCTGAACTGCAAAGAAAATGAAGGCATTTTAGATGCCATCACATTCTCTAAGAAGTCTGAATGGCTTCCTACTCACTGCAAAGCCAGTTTCCCACTCCTTGTTCATGTGTTCACTCCCTCCACGGACAGAATGCAGGATGAGGTGCCCAGTCAGCCTTTTGCACAGCACATCCTTCATGCTTGTGCTTTCTACTTAGTTACAGAGACAGGTCCAAGTTCTAATGCATCTAATTTCTGTGTTAGAATATGATGTTGCATTCTCAGACTGGTTTTGGAAATAGTCTCATCAATATAATTTCTGACTTGAATCTTAAAACACATTTTGTTCTTTACCCCACTGTGACAGTAGTACATGAATCTTGTCTTAAGATCTACTATGTCACAGTTGGTATTTCCAGAGAAAAGGAAAGAAAAAACCCACCAAAACCCACAAACAAGCAGAACCTGTCAACCTAAAAATCCCCGTACTATTACTGTTTAGGTTTGTGTGCAATAATACAGAAAAGAAAGGTGAGTTTTTCAGTAAATTTGCTTTGGGGCTTTTATAAGACAGGAACAACCAGCTTTATTTTTATAATTCCAGTCCCTTCAGTTACCTTTAAAACTGGGCTGTATTAAGATAAATTTATTTTTTTTAACCAGTCTGCAATGCACACACTATCATGCCACCATATCAGTCTCCACTCACCGGGATGGCAAGTTTCAGGTGTTTTGTCCCTTGAAGTCAGAAGCAGTTTCATCAAAGCTGTGTTTATATAACATCTCCTGCCAACCTGACTAAGCTCAGCTTGCAAATCAGCACAAGAAAGGAAAGAAGTTTAATTTGGCCTGGACCATTTTCAGCACTAAACAACTCTGACATCAACAGAACATGAAGATGTCCACACTGCAGCTTGAATACCCAGCTAAACCCAGGGGTTTAGCTTTCTTTTTACCCACCTCACACCAGCTCAAGACCGTGGTTCCCTGGACTCAGCAATGCTTTGCTGGGATTTCTCCAGATTAAAGGAAGCCCGTCCTTGCTGATGTTGCCAAGAGCTATCCCTTGATGTGCTGAGCCATACAGAGGATGCAAGGGACTCGTGGTTGGGTTTTACTCAGCACTGTCCACTTGCTGTTGGGACTAGAAGGAAGCTATCCCCAGTTTCTGAGGAAGATTATTCTTCTTCCACCAGCACAATCCATAACCCAACACCAGCACTCAGATGGATACCTAAAACATTCTGATCAGGGACAGCCTCTCTGCAGTCCTTTGAAGAGCTGGCCCACGCCTGTGAGGTTTACACAACTGGTTTCCTTAGTGGTGCAAAAGGAGGATTTAGAAAGGGTGGGCCCAAAAGTGGCTCCCCACTGTAGTGAGTTACACCCTTTACAAGCACAGGGTTACAGGAAGGTGACTGACACCTGTCAAAGGCTGCTAAGCTTTATGAAAACTTACTTAGTATGTGGTCTTGAAGAGAAAAAGGTCAGGCAAGGAAAGAACTTTGCTTTGTGCAGTCAACAAAGCCCTTTCATTGGCATAAAGCAGAAGCAGTCCCTTGTGTAGCACGAACTTTGTTTAGGGAGTTTTGAGAAACTGCTGTTTAAGTTGCTGCCAGTAAGGAACTGTCCTTATGACAGTCTCCAAGAGCCAGTCTTCTGCCAGTTTTCAACAAATGAATCCTTTTAGAAGAAGAAGAAAAGACAAAAAACCTTCTGCACACTGAAAAGTCACAAGAACCCTCAAGCAAGATTTGAAATTACCAGAGCTTCTGGATGGAGAAGGGTGGCAAGCAGGAATGGAGATTCAGAGAGACGAGGATCTACTGCCCACACAGCCATATTCATCCTTTAGAGCTGATACTTCCACTTCAGAGCTACCTGAAAACCATTTCACTTTGGAGACTGCTCTCAGCTGCTTCAACCCAGCTGTACCACAGTAAGTGGAGATCAGCATATTGCTGCAAATGCTTTCAAAGTGGGCAAAGCTGTCACCAAAGGACCGAGGCATTCATACAACATGCTGGATGATGCAGTTATTATTAGCTTTGAGAAGAAAAAAAATGGAATTTTGTCAACTAGAAGAGTTAAAACATTGTTACAAGGAAAAAATATTATCTAAGAAGAAAGATCAATTGTTGTAACTACTCCATGAACATCTCTGCAAGAACCTACAGGTGTTAGACAACACCAGCTTCATTTACAACCTGAAGAATGCCAGTGAGTTTACAGAAGTGATCATTAAGTGCATCAGTGCACTGTAATTGTGCATGTAAGCCACATGAAAAATAATCTTTATGCCTATGTAAACCTGAAGTAAATCATTACTAGTTAGATACAGCTTTAGGTTTTATTCATTGCAGCAGATCTCTATTTCAGACAAAGCATAAACCCCCAGCTTTATGCTTTATCACTCCTGCCTGTTTTGTGGTCAGTTTCTGAGTCTACTGCAAATACAGAAAGCTGACACCAGGACCCAATCACCAGGCCACTGTAAAGTTTCAGGATTCAAATACAAGGGCTTGGACAAACATTAATTTCTTGGATCCAAACTAGATTCCAGGTGGAAAACTCAAAGCACAGCGCAATTTCTACCACGCCTCTAGATTTAGTTCAGATCCCTACAAAGGCTGCCAGAAACTAAATCCTTTGGCTTCCCTTAACGCCTTGGGGAGTATTAGGTGCTAAAGCATCTGTGGAAAGAAGGATCTCATTTGAAAAGGTCAGACAAGTAATTGTCTCTGGGAACAGCTCACCAATGCCCCTGCGCCTCAGATCCCTTTTTTCCCTTGTCCCACTCATCCTCACAGACATCTGGGAATGAAGGCAATTCTGCAAGTGCAGTCCTGACCCTTGTGCCTCCACAACACCACAAGACTTATACCAGATTTTCTCTCAGGCGTATTTTGGGGTTCCTTGCTCTCCCAACAACCCAGCTTTAAATCCCAGGATACACCTTCCACTGCCATCAACAAGATCTCTTAAAGAACACAGAAAAGTGCAAAAGACTCTGTATCTTACAAGTCTCCCTTTTGCCAAAGCCCAGCAATGAAAACCAGCTCACCCTTTCTCCCCTCACATTTCTACAGCCACTCCAGTAAAAATCCCTCTATTAGTAGATACCCATTTGAGAAAGGCATACAGTTCAGGAATGATTTTAGACCCTAAAGGTAAAAAGACCCAGGAGAGCCACAAAAGGGAACAGGGAGCAATTCCTGGCCTGAAACCAGGTTGAAGAGAGCCACTGGGACTCTGAAAGAAGAGATATGTACAGAAAGGAGAGTAAGAAATTAAAGTCCACTTTTAACCAAAGTGCATGTCTTACCTATTATTCAGTGCCCTGTCAGTAGAGATGAAAGCAGCAGAGAACAGAGATCTAAATAAACCTAAAATTACTTGGCATTTAAGCAAATGTTTCTTCTTTACCACTAATCCACTAATCTTTTGGTGCCTGGATCCCAGGTTGATTGGCATGCTAAAAATACATAGATAGAAGACATGTAATTGCTGCTCTAATTTTTACATAAGCATGGGCTGTCACCAGCTACAGATCTACTTGAAAACCAAGGCTTTTAGAGCCACCCCAAACAGACACCAGAGCCCTCCTGGCCACTGGACACAACTCCTGTTATTTCTACACAACACATGTTACAGAATTTTACACCTTCCTTTGTCATCAAGGGGAATTTTATGGAGTTAAAGAAAATGCTCACCTAATGAGGCAAACCATGCCATGCTCTTTAGGAGCCTCGGTAGCTGCTACAACATTACACATTAGAAATGGAGCATTTCATAGTGAGCAGATCAAGGCTGGATTAGGCACGGACTGCAGCTGAACACACTTGAGTCACTGCAGTCTCTGTGAGTGTACAGAGGTCTGGAAGGTCTAATAAAAGCAAGCAAGTACATGCAAAAGGAGAGAGAATTAACACAATGTGTTAATTAATGTGTGGCAACACAACTCTGAAAACTGTGCTGTCTTGGGTGTGACAATGTGGGACAGCTAAATCTGAACGTCCTGTTGCAAAAAACCAAGAGCATTGTCATTTTACATCGAAAAAGTTGTTGTTCCTTCAAATCTAGGCAGAAGAGAGTGATTTTTGGGTGCTTAAGGATGGGTTGCCATAGTCCCCACTCAGCATTCCCTATAAAACATGCACCCATCATCTCATTATTGTGTGTAAGAGAGGGCACATGTGCAGTGTGTTCCCAACCACGTCCCCAACCATGTGCAGGCTCTCTCTCTCCCAAAGACAGGGCACTGGCAGGAACATTCTGCTCCAGGATAAAAGCTGCCCCCTGCACCTGAGGCTCCTCCACAAAATGGCCCCAGCAACAACAGAGACAGTCCTCAAACCTGGACACCAGCTGGCTCCTAATTCTGCACAGCGATGCAGCAGCACCAGGAGTTCCTGCATTGCTCCCATCTCCAATCAGGCAGGATACACACATGTCAGATTAAAGAGACACAGGCATTTGCATACCTCTTCAGGGTTTGACAGGTTTGCTGTGATTTATCCTGCATTCCTGATGGATGCCTCCTCAATGCAAAGGTTAACAGGTCTGTGTGCATTGTATTAAATATTTACATGAAGGAAGCAATTTTATTCTTTTTTCAGTATTTAAATAGGAAGCACACACAAGAAGAAACACCCAGACTAAAAAATACTTGTGACAACAAATGATGCAGACCTTGGCAGTTACACAGCTGTTAGCAAGAAGCTAAGCAGAAGATCTCTGAGCACAAGTATTACTGGATATTTGCTAAAATAAAGTCTGTAGTTTTACTATCAGGATGAAAAAAATACTCTCTTGTTAAGGACTGTAAGATGATTCACTAATATTAGATTATCACAGACTATATTGAATATTTCAAGGGCTTCACATGTATACAGGCAATCAATCCAATGGGGCTGGTCTCCAAGTTGCCACAGGATTCCCCTCTGAAATCAAAACCACTATGTATGAATGAGATTAAAGGAATCTGAGCACTCACATACATCCTTACAGCTGAAAGTTCAAGGGTCATGAAAGAATTCCAAAACATTCAAATTTCCAGCTAAACTTATTTATGAGCCAAAACAACAAAGCTTCCAAAACACACTTCTTTTGCCTCTAAAGAAGGCTGCTTGCTAAAATAGGATTTCACCCCAGGCTTTGAATTCAGCAAGGTTTATTCTCTGTTTATGCTGATATGACAGCCTGAATGTGACTTATTTTAGAGCAGAAATATGAAACTTCGACCTGAATCTGTGTTTTGTAGGATCAGAATATCCATTTATAAACAGCCTGAGGAACTGTCTGTTCTGGTGGTGCTTCTGGTTAACCCCTTCCCAAATTACTGTCTCCCTAAAGAAACATCCCTCTGCCACACACCCCAGAGATCTAAACTATTTGGTGTGTTTATCCAGGGAACTTCCTTACCTTTCCTGCTTCCTTTCTTACACTGGTGCTTCCCAACAAAGCTAGTTTAGGCTGCAGGTTAAGCACTGAGCCCTGTTTCATTCAGGTCAGGAACACTTTGATTTTACAGAAAAGGGGGAAGATGTAACAATCCTGCACTAAAGGCACTAACCCATAGCACCTTCCCACCTCTCCACTGCTTTCTCCATGCCTGAAGTGCTGATGGATTTTTCTGCAGCCTGCAGGGGTAGATCCTGAGCAGGTGAGTTATAATGGCAGCAAAACCTGAGCCCCACACAGGTACAGCTCCTTCTCCAGGTTAGATCAAAGTGCAACTGCCCCACACAAATGACAACACACAGACACACATGACCCTGCAACAGCCATCCAGGTGGACTCTCTGACAGAGGTTTGCACTTTCTCAGACAAACAACAGCATTGCTGCATCTCCCTGAACTGTCAGGGCACATCAAAGAAGCCATGAAATCAATATTGTCTACAACAGCTGATGTTTCCTAAGTCCTTATTTTCTGCTTTGAAAAGGCATTTAATTGCAACCTTGTATTAACCTGTAGAAGCAAAAGCACTGACTTCTGTTCTGAGCCAAGGTCAGTTTTTCCCTTTCCCTAACCTTTCTTTTACTTATTTTGAAAATTGTGCTCTTTTAAGAAAGATCGTAGTTCAGTAGGGAAACTACAGTACTGTGTATTCCAAACAAAAAGTAACACAAAGCTTTGCAAAGATCCTCAAGAGAAAACAACACTCCAAAGTCAGACCATGAACTTGGAAATTGCTGCACCTCCAGACTTTTCAAGTCCAAGTTGGTTCTTTCTTCAAACCCCTGGTCTATGCAAGCTGGGCACACACAAAACTTGAAACCACATGTGGTCTTTAAGATGGAGAAAGAAGCTGCACCAGCTCAAATTGATTGTGAGGGTGGTGAGGCCCTGGCACAGGTTGCCCAGAGAAGCTGTGGATGCCCCATCCCTGGAAGTGTTGAAGGCCAGGCCGGATGGGGCTCTGAGCAACCTGGGATAGTGGAAGGTGTCCCTGCCCAGGTCAGGGGGTTGTAACTGGATGATCTTTAAGGTCCCTTCCAACCCATTCTATCATTCCATGAGTTTTCCTGAAGAGCCTTTCTACTTGAAGCTGAATAATGAATTCCATGACAAGAAGAACAGCTCTGAACTTCTTACACATTGCCATGAGGTGGAAAAGGCAGAAAGCAAGAAACTGAAATCTGGACAGGAGGGGAGCCCTGGACATAATGATCAATCAGGAGAGTGTAGGTAAGCAAGTAGGACCTCTGACCTCAGCACTGGCCATCACAGGGAGCATCAAATCCCTTCCACACTTGTCAGAGACACGGGATATGTTCAAGCAGATTTGCAGTCTTGCCACTGTCTCCTGAAACCCGGTCTGTCATCACTGAGATAGGAGTGAAACCGTTCCAGCATCCCTTTAGCTGCCATCTGTGCTCCCACAGGGAGGGGGCCCAAACTTGTCAAATGCCTTGAATTAAAAAAAAACAACATCTCTTGCCTTAGAAATGGCAAGAGATGGCAATTTCAGGATAACAGCCTGAAGCCACTGGCCATCAGCAGAGCACACTGCCTATAGTTAGGCATGAAAAACAGGTCTCCCCAGAATCCAAGCATAACAACTGCATTGGGGAAAGCAATTTTTGAACATCCAGAGACTAACAGAGAGACTCTGAAACTCAAAGTGGTAACTAAACAAGTTAAAGAAAAGAAATAACAGTCTTGAAGGACAGAAGATAAAAGGGGCTTTGGGTTACAACAAATCTTGTTTCTGTTACCAGCCCTACCTCATTTAAAAAGCACAGCCCTCACACAAGCCAGGATGTTCTCAGCCAGGATTGG
>VZRX01013809.1:0-128085 GCA_013398075.1 Notiomystis cincta
ATCCAGGTCAGGTCCGTGTTTAGATAATCCACTGTCATTATGTCATAATCCACATAAATTATCACACAGATAATCCACTGTTAATGTCAAGCACAAAGCACTTCTGCTCTTTGAGTTCTGGTTTGGCAGCTCCTGTGATGAGAGGGATGAGGGCACCCTGCTCAGTAGGACACAGCAGCTTCCTCCTGAAGCCAATGAGCTGTGACATTTCAATCTCGAGGCTGGGGTGATGGGCTCCACCCTGGCCTTGCTGATGCTCACTGCAAGCTAATGGGCTATGGAGCACACAGTGATCACAAGCAAGCAGAAGGAAATGCTCAGCAGGCACCACCACAGTGCACCCCTGATGCACCAGACAAGCAACCCCAGGAGCAGAGCTGCTGCCAGGCTGGGGGAGCACACAGGCACTGCCCTGGCCCTGGCTGCACCACGCAGCTCTGGGGCCAGTGGGGGCTGCTCCTGCTGGTAAAATGTGGGGCTGCTGCAGCAAGAATCAGGAGAGTGGGAAGCCTGTCTCCCAGCCCTGCCATTCCTGTTGGGCTCACATGAGTCCTGGCATGCTTTGGCACAGCTGGCACAGCACATGGAGCTGGTGGCTTGCCGGAAGTATTAAAACATTTTCACTTCAAAAGAAGAAAAGTGTGAGAGATCCTTCTTGAACAGGCCTGTTCCAGACCTTTTCTAGGAGGAGAGGAAGGAAAGCTTTGATGCTTATCCTTCAAAAGCACCTAGGATGGACTTCCACAGCAGTGGCAGCTCTCATGGAAAATCCTCCTAGCTCACCCTTCTGCAACAAAATGAGCACTTGTGATTGTGTTCCCTGATGTGATATGTACTAGTTCAAGTGGTCTCCTTCCATGGCTACACAGGAAGAGTGTAGGACACCATCCCTAGGTCTGGAGCACATCCTCTCCCAGGTAACACTCCTGTGTTCTGTAGATGCACCTTCCAAATTCTCCCACTCAGACCTGGGGGCCAGCGTGTCTTCTGCAAAAGCCAGCCTCCAAATCACAGCCTGCTTCTTTCCTGCAAATGGACTTTTCAGCTTAATGCTCAAACCTCCCACAACCTAAAAGAAGAAAGAAAAACATTTCAGGTGAAACAATATCTCCCATTTCCCTGCAAACTGCCCCTCAGGAGGAAATGGCTGCATGGGCACGTGTAGCCTCCAAGCATGTCTTTCCCTCATCCATCATTGGCAGTGCTGTTAAAAATATCAAGCCTCTCTGCTGCAATAAATCACTGCAGCTCTGGGGTCTCCCCCACCCACACAGGCTGAGATTTCAGCCCCAGCATGGAGTAAATGAAACCTGCAGAAAGGGTGTGGGTCACAGCACACCCCACCAGGGCTGTGCCAGTTGGGCTGCTGAGGCACAGCTTTCTGAATATTCATCACAGCAGCATTCCCTGGAGCTCAGCAATGTTTTTCTCCTGGCCTTTGGAGCACATGAAAACCTCAGTGCTGTGGAGGGAATTGCAGGACCCCCCAAACCACTCTCCCTGCCCCTCACCTCGGCCAAGGAACACTGCACCTCTGCAGTCTTATCCTGTGCCTCATAGGTGTTATTGCAGGAAAAGAAATAAGACAACAAATATGAGCAAAAGACACAGAGAAGAGATGAGGGATCAAATAAATCCCAAACCAAATTTTCCAAAGGTTCAGGAGGCAAAGCAGCAGTTGAAAGCCTCACAGAGATTAGTGGGTGCAGGGCATTAGGGAGCTGTTAGATTTGGGCTGTGCACATCCTTCACAGCATATCCGAGGAAACCCAAAACCCCCTGAAATATTCTCTTAGCAAGAGATCAAGCAACACACCTCCTCCTTACTCGAGGAGGGTGAACTGAATGTGTGCACTTCACAGAGGGGGAAGCTGAGGCAGAGGGCACAGTAACATGCTCCAGAGCTTGTCCTGTTTCAACTGTGTCTATTAAGCACAGATTAAGCCAAAGCAAAGACAAGACAAGCAAGCACAGGGCTTGGAGATATCTGTGAGTACAAATACCTGCTGGGAAGAGACCCCCAGCCCCAGAGGGAGGGAGGGAGGGGAGGAAGGAGTAAAGGGCCCCATGCATTGCCTTTGACCACAGCCAGAGGGCCAGCTCTCCATGCATTCGGGGAACCCTGCACAGGACACGAATCCTGCAGCTCAACCACTGCTCACACTTGGCCAAATCTGTCCTGAGCATCTCAGATGGCACAGCTTCAACAGGCAGAGAGCTCTCCCCATTGCAGAGGGAGGGCAAGTTATTCTGTTCCTTGTTTCACCAGTCCTCTCCATAGCTGACACCTGTTGTGTGGCCTCTATTAGCTGAAACAGCCCCAATGCATTCGATTCCTCTTCACAGCCCTTGTTTTCCAGATCTCTGAAAAGCTGATCTAAGTCTCCACTTGACTGTGACATTTTCTGCACTCCTTCTACCCTACTTGTCTCCAATCCTATTTATAGTAATTTTTAATGCACCTACAACTTGACAAAACCCTTTGCAAAAGCCAAAATTAAACAAAAATGGTAAACAACTGCAAAACATAGTACATTTTTAAATTCCCATGACCTTCTGTGGACAGATACCTGGAAACAGCACTGCCCTGATGGCATTTCCAGGGACAGGAGTGCTCCTTGAGAGCTGCTGCTAGGAGAGAGCCCCAGAAAGGGTTGTAGGGAGAGAGGTGACCTAGACTGTGGGATTCAGAGCTCCCTTGGGATTGTGTTTATTAACAACCCAGCAGGCCCTGGTGCTAGCTGTATTTTGGGGTAGTTTACAGCTCCCAGAGAGGTCCAGATCAGATCCCTTCCATGCTGGACCTGCTGCCTGCTCTGGCTGCACCCCAGCCACACTGAGCCTGTCTGTTCAAACAAACACCATCTAAATATTTTGTGGATTAGGCAATTAAAACCTGGATAGAAAGAAGTTTAGTTGGACTATGTGTCCAAAGGGGCTTTCCACCCCTCAACCTGTGCCTGAATGAATAGTTCATTCCTTTGTTCACATTGTCAACCTGCCAGGCAGCAGAAGCATTATCAGTAATGGTTTTCCCCAGTACAGCAGGGCAGTCTCTGGCTTACACATGACTTTGAAGAGCCCAAGGACAGAAAGCTCAGCACTGAGCTGAGGGAGGCTTCAGGCAGGACTCCCTCTGCACCATGGGGCAGCCACAAACAATGCTCTGCCCAGTCCTATCTCACCATCAGGGCAATTTCCACACCAGTTCCTGCTGCCACACTTCCCTGTTTAATGTGATCATAATTATTCCCATCCCACACACTTTCCATTTCCTGGACAGACAGTCTCTCCCAGAGGTAGAGGAGACTGTTATCCTCTGCTCTGTTCCTCTGTTCTCCTTTGCACAGCACAAGTCTAAATGTCATTTATTGCATCTATCCATCTCTGATGTCCCTTACCACACTGACAGGTGACATGCTAGCAGGATCCTAAAGCAAAGGCAGGCACACTGCCCATGGCATGGTGGCACCTCCTGATTGACCCCTCTTGTTTTACACCAGGATCCTGGACACCTGGAAGCCTGACTTGCCTCTGTCTGGGCACTAAAGGAGCCCCAGGGTTAAATCATTTTAAACAATGCAGTGCCAAACCAAGAGACTGTGTTAAATGTTGTTTAAACTTTCAAGACCCCTTTTTTTCTTGCTCTTTTGCTCTGAATTCCCTCCAAGGTTCCCAAATGCTCTGAGAATGGAGGGGTCCAGGGCTAGCAACTCCATGGAAATAAGCGCCCACAGGGCAAAGCAAGGATGTGAATATATAAATATTTAATCAGGAGACAGGAGACACAGCACTCCCTGTCCCTCACCCACGTCTGGCAATCATTACTGGGACCAAGCCAGCTGTGACTTGCAGGAACAGGACAGAAGGGGCTGAAATGCAGCCATTCCACGGAGCAGCTCTAGGGCTGCTTTTGAACCCCCATACCCAGATCATGTGGGGCTTCAGCCCATCAGGACAGGATCTTATCCTGAAATCCTCCTTCCTCTCATTGCCCCAGGCCACCTCAAGGCAGCAGCTCACCCCATTGTAGAACCTCTGGTTCGAGGTCCCATCTCCATTACTTGAAGGGTAATAATTAACCTGGAATTTTCCCCCCACCTCTTCTTTCAAATGTTCAAATATAGTGAAAGTGAAACAGACTGAGCCTTTTTCCAGACATCAAACAGGTGAAGGTGCTGGAGCTCTTGGGCAGGTGCAGACCTCTTTCTCTACTTTTAACAGCCCTTTTCAGAGGGTAAAGGAGGATGGAGAGCAGCACCATTCCCAGAGGGAACCCCTCGGCCAGCACATGTGTGAGAGACGGTGCCCCAGTCAGCTGAGGAGGGTGAGCTGGCCCAGCCCTGTGTCCTGCAGAGCTGCCCACCTGCCACTGCATCTCCACTGACTTCCTGCAGCACAGAGCTGCTCCCAGTTTCTGGGGATCCCACCTGTGCTGTCCCAGCTCGCAGTGCCGGGGATCGCTTCGGCCCGTTTGGGGTATGTATTCCTTTCCTTTCTCATGGGCTCACACCTTTTATTCCTTTTGCCCTGGCTCTCTCCACCATGTAGGTCATCCCTTTGACCACTGCTGCTGCTCTGCTCTGTCTGCAGAACCCCCATGCAGAGTCTGAGCAGAGATCTCAGCCTCCTTTCACTGAAACCCCTGGGCAGCAGGGTGCCCTCCTCTCCCTCCCACCCTCCCTCTGGGCTGTGATGGGTGAGCAGAGCAGTGAATGGTTAAATACTCTGTTCTGTGAGAGTGTGTGAGGCAGGGTCTGAGCCCCACAGTGTGAGCAGCTCAGCAAACCCATAGGAAGATGCTGTCCCTGTAGTTCACAGCCTGTGAAATAGCCATGCACAAGGGAGTGAAATTCTGATTGAGGAAGGATGACATCTATTTCCAGAGTCCCAACATGTCTATTGACTGCAATAACTTTTCAATCTCTGGCTTCTGTGAGCTGGACAGACCCGAGACAGGCAGCTCCTGTGTCACCTCAAGCAATAGCTGTTTCTAATAATTTGAACTGTTCACTCACAGCTGCCTTAAGTCTGCTCTGGAGAAATGTGGCATTTTCTATCCCCAGAGCTCTGCAATGTACGATGGCTCCATGAACAGGCTGTATCAGCTGGTGGTCTGATGAGAGCCCTTTGCAAGGGAGGGAAGGCAAAACCTCTCTCCTCCCCCTTCCCAAACACCTGGGGCAGCCCTCAGGGTGGGCAGAGGGGTGTTAGCCTGTCTGCAGCAGGGCAGGAGCTGAGCAAGGGCAGAGGCTGTGACTGCAGCCCAGCAGCACTGACACCAAAATCTGGAATCTCCTGCAGCATCCCCTGCAGCAGAGGTTTGTTTGACCTTGAAGATATTCATTCTTGGCATGTTGGGATGCAGTGCTCTGAGGCAGGATGAGTGATGTGAAGCCTTGCTGTCCTGTCCTGTGCTGTTAACATGACAATTCAGAGAGCAGAGATAGCTGTGGCTTTGGGGGAAGGAGCTAGAGCAGAGCTCAGCCACCTGCTGGGAACCACTCACCCCTGGGCCACCTCCAGCAGCAGAAGCTCAGGGTTTGAGCAGGGCAGAAGTAGCAACAAAACCCAAATTTGCCATATTCACATCTGACAGTGGAAACACCCCAGTGAAATTCAGGAAAATTATTATTCCTGCATGGCTGGAAATCCACCTAGGAGAGTGGAGAACAAAACCATGCCCGGTTACCCACTGAAATGGTATGTTTATACAGATTTCAACATCTCTGACATCTCATGATTCCTTGGTGCTGGAGAAGTAGTTGCCACTTGCCTGATTTATGGAGTTAAGTGAAGCTTTCTAGAGCACCAGGTGCAGGCCAGCATCTGGTGTCTGTGGGTAGAGAGATTGTTTCAGCAGCTACAGGTTACAACACCTTGCTCTGTCTTTGTATTTAGGAAAGGAAATGGGCCAGATTTTCAGTACAGGACTGTGGAGACACAATAATATCCTGTTAAAGACATCTCTAATTCTGCTGGTTTATGTATTTCAGTGATTACCATCAACCTGTTTGGTAAACCTCCTGTTGAAAGACAAGATAAATAGAAACATGGAGTGAGACACAAGGAGTGTGACCTCAGAACCAGCCTCTCCAATGAGCAGTCCAGGGGAGGAAAAAATGGAGGTCCCTTCTGAACTGAGCAGCTCAGATTTGCACAGCAGGGACAGTGGGTTCTTTGAAAGAGGTATTAAAACAATGTTAAGCATCCGGAAGTCAAAGCGAAGCCTGAAGAAAGAGAAAGGGAAGGAAGACACTGGCACTGGCACTTGGAATGCCAAAAGGTTTCTGTGGTCACTCAGGAGCTACGAGGAGAACAAACCCATGATCTGTGATGGTGTGGAGAAGATTGGTGAGATGTGTGAGCCCATTGAAGCAAAACCCCTTTCAGGTAAGAGGCAAAAGCACCCATGTCTTTTTCCTAGCAGGACCAACGTAGCAGTAATTTAGAGGGTGCACCAGCAGAGGTGCTGGAGAACCAGGCATCCCCTCACAAGGCAGAGGCAACTGCAGCCCTTGCATGGACTCATTGGGTGTTACCTGGCCCGGCCTGGGCAAGCCTCTGTCACTGAACCTGCTGCTCTGTAGCCTCCTGTGCTGCAGTTTAGCCATATCAGCAGCCTGCCTATCAACCTGTCAGTGTGATAGTGCCCATCACACCTATCACTCACCAAGCTGCTGAGCACAGCTGGGGAGCTGCTGGTGTGACAACACCTAGAAGTGCAGTGTGCTATTGCCTGCATTGCAGCCTGGACAATTTCTGCTCTTCAGTTCTCAGACTGATGGGCCTCTGACTGTGCTCTGTAGGGTCTGCAAGGACTAGAGGGGAAAAAAGATGGTTTGGCTGTGATCTGGTTTGGACACTCCACTTTGGTTCCCAGCCTTAGAGACTGCCTTGCAAAGAGACTTCCACAGATACTTTGCTCTCTTGCACTGACTTTCTGCCTGTCCTCACAGCAGCAATGCTGCAAGTACTTGGTTTTTGTCTTCCTAAGGCTGGTTACTCTCCTGTGTTTTGCCAGCATTTTATAGATAGCTCTCAGGCAAATTATAACAACTCCCTTTAGCATAGCTCTCACCTTTCCCCAGGTGTGAGCAGGCTGCAATGACTTTGATCATGTTTTGAGCACTGCTGTTCTCCACCTTCCCAAGGCAGAGGTGCTACAATGCATTCACCTGCTGACAGATTGAAGTGGAACAACATGACTTGGCCTTTTCTCAGTCTAAATTTCTAGGAAACAATTCTTGGTGTACTGCACAGGGTGCCACAGGGATCAGATGGATGGGCTGACACTGCCTCACTGCTGTAATGTACTCTGCTGGGCTGGGAAGTCATTTACTGCTGTACATTGATACACTGTGAGCTTTGTAAGCTGGAGCTGAGCCCGTCACATAAACTTTGCTAGTCTGATCTCCAAGGGTCATAGATGAGGAGTGGCAGAAAATGTTATCACGAGCTTTCTGATCTCCTGAAACAAACAAGCTGAGAAATTGCACAAATAAGGCCCATTCTCTGCCCAATAGCTTGTGTTTGGCCTGGACTAGAGCAGCTCTGTCAGAAATACATCCCATCCTGAGATAATATGGCAAGTGATGGAGACTCCACCATGTGCACCATTAAGCTGCATAATAGTTAATTGCCTTTCAATTGTCTTCCTTCAACCACCAGCTGGCTGATCTTGTATTGCTGAATTAAAGATCCATTTAGCACCCAACATCACCTCCCTGAATAATTATCCTAGATGGTGATTAAATGGTGTTTTCTCACTTTGTTAAACAGAACAGAATGTATTCCTCTAGTCTCTCACTGCAAGCGTTTGTGTAAACACAGGTTTTATATTAATTTATCTAGAAGAGACTAAGTTAATTGATAGAATTCCCCCCACTTCTGAGTGCAGAAGCAACTGTAGCACCATATAGGCACTCAAAGATCTATGTGTTCTGTGATGCATCAATAGTTGGGTTATTTGGCATATCTCTGTCTTCATACAGATACTCTTATGCTACAAAGATGACTTGGCACATATGGTGTAAAACCTGTGTGCAGACCAGCCTAAGGGCAGAAAATATGGGCTACAAACCAGTCCTTCATATCTTCTTTGAGTGCTCTCTGCTTTTCCATATCACTTTGTATGTCCCAGAAGCAGTCGCCACACATGCCTAGATGATACCCTTTCCCTTCTCTTTAATATTTGTCATATGCACAGTGTCAGAGTGGGATCTCCTGTTCGGAGCATCTGCTACAGCGCTGGAAACAGCGAGAGCTTCCCGGGCTCTCTCAAAAGCTAACAGTGCTCCTGGCTCTCCTCCACACATGGCAAATGCTCCTCCTCTTACTGGCAAATAGGCAGTGGGTCTTGCACAAATGAGACTTTCCAAAACATACAGGAAACCCAGTAGACCTCAGCCACTTTGTGATTTGGTGACTTTCCCCAGCCTCAGCCAACAGCAGCCAGTTCTGGTAGTGGGTGCCAAAAGCAAGAGGGGTGGGGAAAATCCATGCAAGACCTGAGTACCAGGAACACCACAAATCCACGGGTTTAGATACCCCTACAATGCCCACACCTCCCCAAACCACTGAGGGACAGCAGTGCTCAGCACTTGGGAAAAAGGCATCACTGGTGCAAGGCTGTGCTTGGCACTTGGCTTACACAGGAGGCTCTGTCAGGGCCATGGAATCTCTAAGGACATGCTTTGGGTGGGCTGGGACAGATAGACCACCCAGTGAGATACCTGACCCAAGAGCTCAGGACACCCAAAGGGGTCTGTCCTGCTGAGCTCCCTCCCCCTGCCCCAGCCAGAAGCCTGGGCACTCCCCCTGCCCTCTTGGGCAGAGCACTGAAATGCCCTTTCAGCCAGAAGTGCCTGAGCTGGGCTACAGCACCATGGCCAACTCAGCAGCAGAGCTGTGCTGAGCACAGTGGTATGCAGGGAAACAAGGACAGCCATGCTAAAGGAAATCCTGCTGGTAAGGTATATCCTGAACCATTCCTGCTTCCAGCTCCACCTCATCTCCACACCAGCAGAGGGGCAGAGCCAGAGGCGGTTTTATGCAGCCTGAGCCTCCCATGTCCCTCTGTGCAGCCTCACCAGCCATTGCCTGAGGTCTTCCTGCAGGGCTATCAGCAGGATTTCTGATATTTCCTGTCTCTGTAACCACCTGTTCAGGGGTGTGGCTCAATTTGCAGCAATTGCTTTCCCACTGTTTTCCTCTCCTGTGTCAAACAGGAGCTGTAGAGATCTGGGGGGCCCGGGGGCAGTCTCAGGGGCACTGCTGGGACCTGGCTACTCTGAAAAGCCCCCTGCAAGTCTCCCTGTCGGGCATCTTGTCCTGTTACCAACCTGCCAATAGCCTAATTCCTGCTTTGTCCAAACTCCTTCCCCCTTCTTTCTGCAGTGATGGAAATCAATGAACTTATCCAGAAAAGACGACTTTTAGAAGCATTTGCAAGTATCAGGTTAATGGAAGACGAGACTCTCTCTGAATGGGGTTCTGAGAAGTACAGCAATAACCCCCAGGAGATTGTACGGAAATCCAAGGATGTGGATTTGCTTTATAACTCCATCACAAACGCCATCCACTCCATAGTGGAGGGAACCCTGGAGGATCCCACTTTAGAGCACACCATGCTGACCTCCATGGTGACTTTAATTGCTCGTGAAGAAGCAGCTCATCCCAACACAGACAGTGCTGCTCGTCGCGGGTCAGATTTGCTCGGCAGGCCCAGAAAGTGGAGGGAGCAGTGGAGGGAAGCTGTCAAGGAGAGTGCAAGAAAAAGAGTCCTGAAGGCACCCATGGCATCAAGGGAAGAAGCAACTTCTTGGCTTGATCTTCACTTAAATTTCCTCCAGGAACACCTGAGGGAAGATTTACTGAAAATCAAGTTATCAGTCAAGAAATGCTATCCAGAGGAGTACCAGGTGTGTGACACCTATGTAGAAGCTTTTCACAACGCCATTGCCTCACATCTGCAAGAACTCTCCCAGGGACTACTGGACTTCCACGAGCTCTACACCTTGCTCAGCTGGGTGGCCAACACCTACCACAGGTGAGCTGCTGTGTTTGCCTCAGGGTCTCTGCCTCCTCTGGGGAGCCACGGGGTTGTGAGTTACTCCAAATGCACTGAGCCATTCTCAGTTTTCCAAGCAAGCAAGAGAGATGCAGTGACTACAGTGGAGCCAGATAGCAAATCTGTTGATAGGTGGGGACGAAGGCCTGTGGATAAAGCACTTGGTGCTTTTTACAGATCTACATCACCCCATTTCCCCCTCCTCCTCCCACTTGCTGTTCCCACATACCAGGAAGATCCTCCTTGCATTTGATAAACCTGCTCTGATAAACCTGCTCAATAAACCTGCTCCTTTTTGCATGAATTTTGCAAGATTCAACAGCTGTTCAGTGAGTTTTCCAGGCACAGGGAGGGGCCTGTGAGGGAGGTCTTCTTCCTGTTTGATTAAAATTGTGATGTATTTAGAAATGGGCAACATTAACCCCCATGCATGGGGTCAGAGTCCTCTGAAAGAGAAGTCAAGAAATCATCAAGGGTAATTAGACACATGAAAACAAAGGCTCTGTCTCAGATGTGTCTGCTAGTTGAATGGGAGAGGTTTAGGACATTTAATAGCTTCTTGCATTTCTGGGGTCTGGAAAATAAGCATATGAAGACAGTTAGAAAGCAAAATTTTGTCTGTCCTAGTAGTTGTTCTCCAGGTATGGCCTGCACCAGATGTCCAAGGAAGAGACAAACACAAACTCATTGGCAGTCCTCAAATAAAACAAAAAAGGAGTGAAGGCAGGAGTATCAGCACTGAGCCAAACAGTGAGTCAAAATGGTCAGAAAGGGGGCAGTGACAGAGCAGGGCAAGCAGGAGCACACTGTTGCCCAGAACACCTCTGGCCTGGAGTAGCTTTTGGGTATGAAACATTTGCACTGCAAACATGGTCTTTGTTTTGAACAGCCCTTAACAGGTTCCTTCTGTGAACTTGTCCAGTTGCTCTTAAAACCCCACCAACAGTGTGGTGACCACAATGATGTATTTAACCCCCTCAGCATCACAAATCCCTGCAGATCTCATCTGAAAGGAAATTCCTGCATGGCCTCACCCCAGCAGTGCAGGAGAGTGGGGAGAGAAATGAACTTCAGCATCCAGGTTCTGTACCAAAAAGTGCCCCCACCATTTTTCTCTAAAATGCTGTGAAAGGGTTTTTTGAGAGTTTGCAGTTGTTTTGGGCACTACTTGAAATCACTTGCTGTTCTGGGCTATTTCCATTTGATTTTCCCATTCAAAAAGACTTCATTGTCTCTTGGAATAAATAACCAAAAAGGAAGAGATTGACTGACCCAAATTCATTGTTGATGTTACGATTCAAACAAATGAAAAAAAAAAGAGAAAGAGATGGGAATAAGCCCCTTAAATATACATTTGAGACTGTCTTTTCAGTTGTGGTGGAGAGTCTGTATTTAAATCTGTGTTGCCCTTTAGAACGATCAGCAGGCTCTGGCTGGTTTGTGCAACACTCCACGTGTGGAGATGTTCCTCTCTGGGAAATCTGAACCATGACCATGGAAGCACTGATTCCAGGACACTATCAGCAGGCTGAGCTTGTTTTCTGCTGAGCAGTCACTGTGCAGCAGCCTGACCTTGTACACTATGGTCCTCACCTGCATCTGAACCTGACTGTGGGTGCAGTGCTGGTGTGACAATGGGAACCCTTTTTGGTGGCTGAGCAAATGTGCAGGCCTGTTCCCTGATTAACAAGATGACAGCTCAAAACTGAGGCCCCACCTTCATCAAGTGCACTAATGTTTTCTTCTTCCTCTTTCCCATCTTCACTGCCCTGCAAGATGCCCTGCCTCCTCGGTCAGTGGCAGGTTGCAGGAGCAGCACATTCAATTGTACAGGCTAATAACATTTTTCCTGCCCCAGAGAGAGAAAATCAAGCACTCCCTCCCTTCCTCTGCTTCTGTGCTAATCAGCTGGCCTGATTACATGTCTGTCCAGAGGAAAGTGAGTGTCAGCTGAGCCCTCTTTGGAGTCAGACTCTGCAGGCTCACGCCTGCCCACCGCCTCCACCTGCGGGGGAACGCGGCCCGTGCCCCAGCCAGCAGTGGGAGCGCCTTCCAGCCCTGCTCGGTGACATCCCTGGCCCTGCTCTGCCACCTCCCTGGCCCTGCTCTGCCACCTCCCTGTTCCTGCTCTGCCACCTCCCTGTCCCTGCTCTGTCACCTCCCTGTCCCTGCTCTGCCACCTCGCTGTCCCTGCTCTGCCACCTCCCTGTCTCCCCTGGGATAATGCACAGGACAGGGCACAGACTGGCACGAGCTGTGGCAGGACACTGCAGAGGCGGCAGGGACACGGGCTGACTCCAGAGCAATGCACTACTACAGGAACTACCCCCAAAGGCGTTTTGCAGGCTTCTAGTCGAATGAATCAGCTTAGAGTTGTTTATTTTAAAAAGTAAATTCTCATAGCACTTTTCATGTCCAAACAACTCAGAAGTCTCATGATTTCTGAAGTGGGCTGGAACCTTAGATCATTTTGGGTTTGAATAATTAGGATTTTGAATAGGAAGGAAAGATTTTCTTGTTAAACCTTAAAAACAAGCAGCACAATTTAAGCTTTAAGTATATTTCTCATGGCTTAATAATTATGTAGCTCATGCTGCATGAATATTCCATCAGTTTATTCCCACTCTGAGGCATTATAATTTGTTCATTTCATTTTTTCCAGTGAATTCTTTCTGGGTCATCCTGATCTCAAACCAGAGGTTAAGACAGAAAACCTGTCCCTGCTGTTAACACCAGCTGATTGGGATAAACTGAAAAATGACTACATTGCTTCTGCAAAGGTGAGAGTTTTGACCTAGTCCCCAGGTGCCCCCCAGGAAAGGTACAGGAGCCTCAGCTTCCCAGACAGAGGTCTTGGATGACTCCATTGTGATTTCCAGCCCCACCAGGTGCTGAGTCCCACTGGCCCCACACAGAGTGGTCTGTACTCTAAAGCAAAAGATTCCTGAATACCACCTTGGGGACCCAAGCAGGGCCAACAGGACTGTACCAGACCCACCCAGTATGGCAGACACTTACTGAAAGATTGTAGCTGGGCTTCACCAGATTGTGTGCATTGCAAAGTTAGGGGTAAAGGCATTTTAGCTGCTACTGTCACTGTGTGGGACCTCCTCCAGTGCATCTGAGGTTTGCTATTGGCAGACTTTGGGCATCCACACCAGAGGACACACTTGTGGTTTGTATCCTCTGACAAAGCCACTTCCCAGCTGTCTTTCTGTGTCCTGTCTAAGACTTTCCTGCCTCTTTGCTGGGCTCAGACATTTTCTTGCAAATCATTTCTGAATCAGGGTGCAGCCTTAGGTGAGCTCAAGGTACCCAGCTGAATGAAATCAGTATTGCTCCACCATGCTGGCAGAAGATCACTCTGTTTCACCAGCAACAAGGCCAATTTATCAGCCAGGACTGGACAGTGCTCCCTCTTACCTGACTGGCTGTAATGCTGGAAAGGACTGGTTTGATCTTTAATCCTGACCTGGTACCTTGCTTGTGCTCGAGAACTTTGCGATCAAACAAACAGCTGACCTGCTGTTTCCCTGCCAGGACAATGACTCTGATTTGGGAGTACCTTGCACACACAGAGCACAGCTCCTGATTTCTCCTGAGGTCTGGAGCAAGGCCTGTGGCTCTGCTCACCCTTCCATGCCGAGCCTGTCGGCCACACACACACGCTGATGGAGCAAAACGCAGTGAGGCGCTGTACTTGTGTGTGCTTCATTATCCTGAGCTGCGTGTTTCCTTCCTATGTTTAACATCTAGGGGAAAATTAAAAGCTATTTTGGAAACATCCTGAGACTAGAGATCACGGAGAAGTGGGAGAAGAGGGAGAAGGAAGTTCATTCAGAAGAGGAGGAAAACCTCTACCACGCCTCACTCTCTTTTGATATTCAAATGGTATTTAATTAGCTGGGGAAAAGTGGGGGAGGTCTCTGTGGCTCCAGGGAAACAGGATCGTTTCCTTCTGGGGTGGAGGTGCCGCCTCCTGCGATAATTTATGTAAGTCACGCACTGGCTGAATACATTAGAGCAGAAAATGCCGTTTATTACAACTTTTAGCTCTCCCGCTTGCCTTCTAGCTGCAAATTAAACCTGCTGTCAATTGTGTCAGCAACATAATAGGCAACTGATTTTTAAAGTCCCTAAACCTCTTTGATTAGGAAGAAGAAAGAGAATTGGAAAAAAGGTGGAAAGAAAAGGTTTCTTTGAAAAAAACCTTTGGCTTAAAGAGCAACTTTGTCCCAGGGCTGTGGAAGCCGGGGAAAGGCCGTAGGCAGTGACAGCCACTCCAATTCAAACAGTACAAAAAACAAAAGCCCCTACTAGCTTTAGGGACTACAGGGTAATAAATGCAGGAGCAGTTTGGATTAATTCTCATCACTCAATTGGTTGAGTCACTTCAATTAAATAATAGTAACAAAAAAAGAGGGGGAGAGAGAAAGAAAGAAAATCAAAGCGTTTTGCCTGCTGACGTGAGTCTTTCCATAGAGGAATATTACACATTATGTGATCATGGGAAAGGCAGGTCTGAATTGATTTAGCAGATGGATAGGATGCCTTGGGAAGTACCAGAGTGGGACTGCAACACACCTCAGTCCAGAAGTGCAGCTGGGGTTGTGGGAATGGGAATCTGGGAGGAGTTCCAATGCAAACAAGAGTTCAGGCTGGTATCTGACCCTCTGCGCTGCCTTGGTATCACTCCTGAGAAGGAGGCTTGTGTGGACCCTCAGGGATGGGGCTTATAGTCATCTTTATCATGGGGTCATACACAGGACAGCTCAGCTCCCCCTGGGCTTTGGCTGGGGGTTGATCCCTGCAGCAATTCCCCCCTAAAGAGAAGGATGACACTGGGACACTTTGGAGCTCCAGCCAACACCACTTCTAAACTCACACTCAGACAGCAGAAGGGCAAGAAGCCATCAGGGGTGAATGATTACATCACACATCATTTGGTGCTTCTTGGCCCATTCTGCATTATAATTATTAAAACTGCCAGAGATTAATGAAAACCTCCTGACAACAAGTTGGCTGTTTGCCCCTTTGCTAGGTGAGCCATTCTTCCTGACCAAAGCTGCATGAGATCCTTGTGAAGGATGTTTCACCAGTGCTTGAACCACTCACTGGGGGTCTCTTCATTCCCTTTTCTAGATCATTGGGCAGCATGTGAAGTTATCTGGAGCTATCAGCAGAAGCCTGGAAACAAAAATGCTTGAGTTGTGCATGGCAGAGCTGCTCGAATTCATACCAAGGTCATCACTGCTCTGGGCAGCACTTTCCTTCTAAATGAGTTCCATACTGGTAAAAAAAACAGGGAAAATTCCAGACACTGGACCAGACACTGGCACTGAGCAGGCACAAGGCACAATCCTGGGAGAATTAGAGATCACAATGAGCCCAGTAATGAGCAAGCTGCAAACCACCTTGGAGGGAGTCATAAACAGACCCTGATGGGACTCTGAGAGTCCAAAAATCCAATGTCAGAGCTCTGGGAAGTAGCTTCTGTCTGGAAAGGGATGGGCCCACTGCAGTCCCATCCACCCAGGACTTTTGTGACATTGGATACTGGTCACTTTCAGCTTCAGTCATGAGCAAGCAGTGGTTATGGACCCCTCACGCCAAAAGCCTGCTTGCTCAAAACATCACCTAGGTATCCTGGGATGAGTCCTGCTGAGTAGTTTTCTTTGACATCCCATGCCTATGGGCATAAAAAATGGCTGATGAGACCTTCTCTGCTACACCCTGGCAAACCACACAGCTGGGTTGCCTCCTGAGTCCCTTAAAATTTACCCAGTGTCTAAAGGAAATTGCTAAAATAATGGTTTTTTCATTTTTTCTTTGTTCTTTTTTTTTCCTTTTATTTGTTCTCCTTTAAATTTTTTTCCTATTTTTCCCCTTTTATTTCTTGTTTTTTTAAATTGTGTAAAATGGAGGCTGGAACAGCCAGGGCTTTCAGATTAAGGGACCACTGAAACTTAAGCTTTTACTTAAACAAATCTGAGATGCAAGTGGCTAGGGCCAGCTTAAGCAGATTCCTTTACCCTGACAAAGAATGGAACCACCAGGGAAAGCCTGCCTGAGCACACAGCCTCCTGCCTTCAGCATGGGCCTGGCTGTGAAACAGCTGTCAGCCCCATGAGATTGGTGCTACACAAAAAACAACTACCTAACAACCCCACTGAGGTTTTGGGGAGGGGGGAAGGTGGGTGTGCTGCCCTATTCCTATACATCTTCTGCTATAAAATCAGCCCTGTGTGCTTAAAGGGCACATAATATATTGCCCCAAAAGCAAGAGAAACGAAGGCTCAGACTTACAAGCCTGTGTACCACACCTGCAATTAAACCCTCAGTGTGAGGAAAAGTCAGAGATTTGGCCTCCCAGCATCCCTGGCATCTCTCCAAAAGTGCTGCGTACCTGCTCAGGCGAGCGCATCCTAAACCCGTAATTATCTCCCATCTCTTCCCCTCTGCTGCACACATGTTGTGACAGCTGGAGAAAACTTGTCTGCAGACAGAGGGGACAGGTTGGGCCAGCACAGGTGTCTCCTGACACCACCACGTGCACAGAGGATGAGGCATGCTCAGTGCCCCCACCACTGGTGTTACCTGGCTGTATTTTCCCACAGGTTTGAGCAGGAGTTCATGGCGTGGAGCACTGCCCAGGACAGACCCATCTTTGTGCCCTATCTCGTTGCCTACATCAACAGCTTCCACGATCTGGTGTAAGTCTGCTCCCCTGGAGCTGAACTGCCATATTTCTGGGGTCAGGGAGGGTGGCAGGATCTGGAAAGGAAAGACCAAGATCTCCTCGAGGTGCCCCAGTGGATGCTCAGCCTCCAGCCCTTCTAATCTCGTGGGAGGATTTTCCTCAAGGGTTGCAAATGAGACACAAGGGTGAAGAGACTGAAGTATGGATGGATCCAGTGCTTGCATGAGAGTTTTAAACTCATTTGCAGGGCATCTTTTTCACCCTCAGGGGAGTTTTTTTCCCACTTTTTTGTTCTGGAGGTTAGCAGAACAAACCCAGAAAGATGGTCTCAAGGCTTGCCACTGGGCTGGAGGAAACTCTCTGAAAGCACTCAACCCAAAAATAACTGCCTGCCATTGCTGCTGGCACCTGGAACTTCCTGGGCTTTGCATGAATTAGGTACTTCAAGCCACGTGTTGGAAAGTGCCTCTGATGAACAGGTATCACCAGCACTGACTATCAGAGATCCATCCCTCACCCTGTAAGTAGGATGGTGCCAGTGAGTGCATGTCCCAGGGTCTGGTCCATCTGCTCCGTGCGGAGGCCCAGGGCTTCATCAGCATCTGGGCACATCTCTGCCATGCAGATGTGGTGCTTTTGTTTGTCAGCCCGGCAAAACAGCACAGGACTAGTGCGTGGGCTCTGGCCACCGGAAAGACTGGGTTGCGATCTACAGCCCCTGCTGCTGCCCTGCCCCGGCAGGGATGCGTGTGCCGAGTGTTACTGCGGGGATGGAGGCGATTTCGTGCCCCGTGTCTCACCGGAGCCGACGGCTCCCGCCGCAGCGAGCACTACCGCCGGGAAGTCTCTAGATGGCACGGTCTCTCCAGCAATGCTCACCTCGCCGAGGAATTAGCTTTCCCTGCCTCCTGCTGCCCCTGCGGGACATTGCTGCCCCTTCCCTGCAGGGCGATGGAGACAGGGCGAAGGGAGACGCCAGCCCCAGTCCTGAGCCCCAGCCTGGCTGACAGGGATGGCGTTGAGTGCTTTATAGACCTGCCAGGGTAGCCGCAGACAGATAAATCTGGGTAGTGACAGGAACCTGCTGCTCTCTGTGTTTACAGCAGTGGATGTGGCACATTCAGGGAAGATCAGACATCACTGGTGGTGCCTTTTTTTGTGGTGGTGCTGCCTCAGTTCCCCTCCTCTCCAACATGGAGCATGTTACATTGGGACAGGGATGGAAAGTGAGAAGAAAGCCAGAAGCTTGCAAAGCCCCTAAAGCACACACAAACACACTGGGAATTCCATTAACCTCTCAAAGTTTTCTTTCTCTTAAGGTGAAACATTGCAGAAGTATGCACTGTCCTTAGGAAATTCCACAGGTTTCCATCCCCATAGTTACATCCCAGCTCCTGCTGGTAGACATTGTGTGGGGTGAATCAGACAGGCTCTGAAGGACAGGGTCAGCAGCTTTCCCTGCTCTGGCTTTATTATTTACTTATTTCCCCCACAGCCCTCAGTCCTCTCCCAGTACCTGGAAATCATTTAGCAGAGGTGTTGCTCGAGTGGAAAAGCAACCGGCCTACGCAACTGCTGCACATGGCTGCACTGTCCCACCTGATGAGGAAATCTGGGGCCTTAGCCACGGTTACTCATCTGTGATTAATTTTCAGGGCACAGGATTGTGCAAAAACAGCCATTACTTTGACTCAGTAAGTGTGTCCAAGAGGAAGTACTAGAAACACAAGTTTATTTAAAAATAATATCCAACATGCCAACCCAGATAACATGCTTAGGGCTGTGTAATAGTTTACATTTTAACATTAACTCATTGGTGATCTCTGTCTCTCTGTAGGTCAGGGTTAGAAACAGCGTTTAAAGCCAACACTGAGGAACTGCAGAAGATTTTGGCAGCTCTGACAAGGAACTTCACAAATATTTTTTTAACCAAATTAAGAACAAAAGCACAGGTAAGAGGATCTTGGCAACATTATTTCCTCAATATAAGGGTTGTGTGCAGCAGCTGAGGGTCATTGCCCTTCCCTTGGCTCACCAACTAAACCTCATTTTGTAGCACATGACGTTATGGTCCCTCCAAAATGCATGTAACACTTGTGGAAATCCCCCTTAAAAAGCAACATTTCCAGCATCCTGGGAATTTTTTGCTATGAGCAGTGATACATTTTTCAAGCTGTTAATAACAATCAAAAGAAAAGGATATTTAGCAGCTTCCAGTCTCTCAGGCAGAGCAGTGGGGAAAATCTTATCCAAAGTGAAGCACTGGAGAGGCCAGCTGCACACCACCAATGAGACACTTTTCCTTCTATCAAATCATTCGGATTTTTCAGGACTTCAACTTACTGGTTCATAGTCTACATCACAGTCTGTTAGAAACCTCTTAAAATAGGACAGAATTCATTCTGTTAGGGGTGGTTTCTCCAGGCTGTTCCCATGGTGACAAGATTGATTGTTCCAGAATGAGGATGCTAAAGGTCTGGTATCAGCTGATAAAGCTCTGATAAAATTTGACTTGTGTTAAGAGGCCTGAAAGGCAGTGTGCTGCAGTGAAGTTTGTGCTCCTCAGGTGCTGTAGATGAGCCTTTCTGTTCTCAGCCAGTTGGGGTCCACTAGCTCCAGCTGGTAGAATACAAAAGATGGGGGAAATCAAGCCTTTGATGTCATCCCTTTTCACTTAATTCACTTTCTAAATCCCCAAACATAACTTCCAGAAACCAAGAGAGTCATGGAACTTCTCCAAGCTAAGCCAAGCCCTCCTGGCCAAGGGGACTTTCCAGTGACTGCAGATCTTGTCTTGGAGCCTAAGCAGCAGGCAAGGAGGAGCCCTGAGCCAAGGCATTGAGCAAGAGAGCTGAAATGTCGTGAGAACTGAGAGAGGCCGAGTCAAAGCGTTTCTAAACAGCTCTCCAGCAGGCTGGGAGCACAGCAAGGGGGGAGATAATTGGGAAGGAGATTGCCAGGAGTCTAAAGACAGAGATCATGAGAACTAGGAAGAGAAACGGGGGCATGCCAGAGGAAGGATATTTTGCCTTTGGCCCTTAGGGAAGTCTCTTCCAGGTGCCAGAAGTCTTTAGCAGATATTGCTGTTTCTATATGAAGGTACATTAGCTCTAGGGACCCAGCAAAGGAAAATAACCTGTGGAGGACACTTGGTCAGAGTACCTTGTACCCAGGACAGATGGGAAACAGTGCCATCACTCCCATGTCATCACTAACCATGAGGCATAAAGCTGGAGATGCTCCCAGCTGCCATTCCCCCACCACCACATCAGAGCAAGGAGCAGAAAGAAAATCCCAGCAAGACTTCATGAGAGTCTGCAGGAGCACAGGAGACTCCTGGAAAGACTGTGAACACAAAGAGCTTGAGCTCCTTATGGTGAAGGCTGTAGAGATGATGGATTAGTGAGGTAATTTCCAACAGATTCACTTCCAAGTGACTTCTCGTTTCCATAGCCAGTGCAAACCCATGTAACACTGGCACACATGGTTGCCCACCACAGCCTGTTCTAGTCATGCCTGAGTTGTTTGTGATTAACATTCTCATCTCTTTCGTCCCCAATACATTAGAGAAACAAATTAATTTACCTAAAGAAATAGAGTTGATGGATCAGAAGGTGGCACAGAGCAAGGAGATGAAGTATCAAAATAAGCCTTTAATGCCAGGGTGTGATGCTTCTCCTCTCTGCACTGGGGTGCCTACCCAGGAAAGGGAGACAGGGCTGTGAATTCCCTGGGGTGGAGAGAGAAACCCAGCCTGCTCCTGGTGTGTCATGTCAGTGGGGTGCTCTGTGCTTTCAGGTCAAGCCTGAGATGAGGTGTATAGCTGGGTGCCTTCAGCTAAGGCATCATCAGCTACTCTGAACAGACCTGTGCCATCAGTGAGTTTGTCTTTTTTCAGCCACTCCTTAAGAAAATCCTGACCAAGAACTGGGTTTTGGCGATGGAAAGGCCGGACTCGCTGGCGTTGGCAATCTCCCAGTTCTCCGAGCACCTGCAGCACATAAGGGCACCCCTGGGACAGGTAGGCAGCCAGTCCCACACCTGGGCACAGGGATGCTGGGGGCTCACACCATCATCTTCAGGCAGTGTAAGACCTGCAGACTCCTCTGCAATGGTGGCTGCTCTTCACAACTGTGGGGGCTGCAGATATGAGTGAGTGTGTGCTGCCTTCCTGTACCTCCTCTATGCCCTCAGGTGCTGTCAAAGACCTGAGAGCTTTCCCTGCCCTCTCTCACTGCCTTGGCTTTGAATGGACAAAAAACTCATCAGGTTTCCTTCTTTTTAACCAGGAGCTTCTGCATGAAGTTCATAAATACGTGGTGAAGGAATATATCACACAGGTCATCAAACCCAGATGGAAAATGAACAGGGAGACACGGCAGCAAGTGAGCAGAAAGATGAGCCTGGAAGCTGCAATCATTCACGATACACTCATTGATCAGGTATGTGAGTTCTCTCATGGCATCCCCTGGCTGCACTACTCCCAGAGGTGCAATATTCCCACTTGGCTTCCCAGAGACCAGGCAGCAGCCTCTTGAGGAGGCCAAGCCTCAAGAAATATAGAAGGGCTGAAAAGAGAGTGAACGAGGTGGTTACTTCAGGTTCACGGTGTGGGTTTCCAGCCTGGCAGCCTCTCTGCATTGGCAGCTTGTGCATGTTCAGCCAGCAGCTCTCTGATGGCAGCACCTGGGGCTTTAACAAGTTCCCAGGGAGCTTTGCATAGGGTGGTTCATGTGCTGTAGGATCACACTCATCCTGTGGCAGTTTCTTCCTGACCATGGGATGCACTTTGTCACCGAAGGATCCCTGCCCTGGACACAGCTCATGGAGCTGAGTCCCATGAGAAGTTCCATGTGGGTACACAGTCTGTGTACAGCAGGGTGTGGGGAGAAAGTGGTGGCTGTCTGCGTGTTTCATGACTGGACACTTGTTACAACCCACCCCTGAAGGTGGGGTGACTGAGGTTCCTGTTAATAAATCCNCATGGCCATTTTGGTTATTACCTATAGTAATATGACAATATAAAAGTATAAAAATATCACTTAAGAAAATACATATGGAAAAGAAAGAAACGATAAGAGTAGATAGCAGAGAAGAAAGAAATCACTGCCTGTGGATATGACAAGTGACAAGACTTGATTGTTGCAGTCTAGGTGCCTGTTGGTCAAAACAATGGTTGCAGTTGGTTGAGTCATTAACATCTAACATTTCCACCTCTCACAGCAGCATCAGTCTGGGATTTTCAGGGAGGTCAAAGTTGAATTAATTGGATTTTGCAGAAAGTCAGGCATCCAGGGCACTAAATCCCGTCTCAGAGATGAGGCACATGAAACTATCAGGCAGCAGGAGGTGAAGTCTTGAGCATCCTCTGCTGTGCTGGACCACAGCCACAATGCCCAGCTCAGGGCCTGTCTTGCTTGGGTGCTCGTGGGAAGTGCAGGAGAGCTCCCAGGGGTGCCCTGCCATCGCCACCCAGCACCCTGCTGCCTGCACCAGTCCTGGCTCACAGCAGTAAATACACCCTGGTGCCATGCTCCTTGCAGGGAGAAAGGCATTAGCAGGGCTACTGTCCCTGATGTCCCCATGGGATTCCTTGTCCACAGGGCTCCAATGCCGACTGGCTCCTCCCCGCCATTGACCACATTGCCAACATCATTGGAGAGAAGAAAAAATACAAGATCAAGGCACATGTCAAGGAGCTGTGCCGGGATTATCGGGATGTCAGGTACATGAAGTGGCAGATACCAGAACTGGGGGGCTCCATCCCAAACAGCACCAGCTCGCCCTGTGCCTGGGCCCAGCTCTTCAGCTCCTCTCTGTTGGTGGCCACACATGAGAGATCAGGGTGCCAGCAACAGTGGGAATCTCAACTTATTTTTCTCTCTTTATAACTGAGTAATTTTTCTCTTTTTCCCCTGTCTGCTGTATCTTATAATGCAAATTATAATTATAACAAATTATAACAAAAAACAAATAAAGACAGTACATTTTAGAATGGAATTGAATGGAATAGAACAGAATAGAACTATTTCACTCTATTAGGAAGGGACTTAGAGTGATAATCCAGTCCAACTGCCTGGTCACTTCAGGTCTGACCAAAAGTTAGTGTAAATTATTAAGGGCAAATGCCTCTTGAGCACTGACAGGCTTGGGGTATCAACTACCTCTCTAGGAAGCCTGCTCCACTGTTAGACTACAGCCTCAGTTAAAAAAATCTTCCTAATGTCGACTCTAGAGCTCCCCTGACAGAGTTTTGAACCATTCCCACGCATTCTATCACTGAATTACATTTTATTGCTCCAAACAAACCTGGTTTCACAGCAAAGCTCCAGACTGCTTTTCAGTCCATCACCAGTGTCAGCCCTGTTTGCCAACTTGCAGGCTCCAGATTTGGAGCAGAGCTTGTCTCATGTCCCCAGGCTCAGACCTTAGTGTGGCAGCCATTGACACAGTTCAGCTGCAGTTTCTGAAACAGCCTCAACACAACCATTAAATTTTGGAATACATTACAAATTCTTTCTTTTGTGCTTTCCGTTTGCTGTTCCAAGGCTGCATCTGGAAAATTTAAAACTCCTGGAAAAGTGAAGAAAGTGACTAGCTCTGTGCTTGGCTAAGCAGCTGTGAATCAGAAGTTACCTTCTCTTCTACAGCTCTTCTTTCAGCCACTGAGAATGAATATCAGTGGTACAAATTGCAATAAATTCCATTTCATCAGAGTAATTTCATGAAAAAGAAACCCCAAAAGTTTCAGCTCTGGATGGCATTTATGCAATCAAAATAATCAAAATAAGATTTAACTAATTGCTAGAATACTGAAGTGGACCCTCAAATATTGAGAAAAAAGATGACATTAAATATATTCACCTCTCCCCAAAACTGAGGCTCAAAATTTTTCATAACTAGATTTAACTTGAGTGGTTCAGTTATTCTTCAGGCTTATCTGTGTGAGGGAATTCAAGACATGGACATGTTAAAGGAACAATTGTTCATGAGTAATTTCCTAGGTGAACATACCTATCTTACAAAAAAATCCCTACAGACAAAAAACAAACAAAACCAACCAAACAAATAAACCCCAATAAGGGTTTAATCCCAGTAGCCAGACTAAGCTGAAAAAGAGGCAGTGTCTGTTCTGGGAAGGATGAGGGGGGGGGTTAAATCATGGCTAGTCATCAATGATGGCTATTTGAAAACAATTTTCCAGTCAGAAAAGCCATTTACAAGGCTGTGATTTGAGATACTTTTTCATCATTAGCCTCAGATCCAAGCCAGGTTTTAAGGCTTGTCCTCTTGGTTTATCTAATTTCTGATTTTCCATTATTGAGTAACATTACTTTTAACAATGAAGCTCGGAAAATGAGGTGGAACCTGCTGGACCTGCATTGTTTCCTGTTCTGGTCCCTGTTAATTTTCCCCCTGAGCTCTTAGAGATGTTGCTGAATTAGTATACACTGAGATTACTGGAACAGGGTATGTTTCCAAGTTGGCTTTCCAGCTCTAACCTAATTAGTGCCTATCAACTTCCTAAATATTAGCACTTCCATTACTCATCTCAAAATAATCATTACACAAAAGGTCCACAGCCTCTCTGGAAAACATGCAAAAGGCATCACGGGTGTGGAGAGAGAGGAGGAAATTCCCTGAAGCACCAGCAGCAGGAGGGTGTCCCACCAGTGGTGTGTGTGGCAGGACTGCTGCTCTCTGGCTCGGTACCTCCAGAGGCTGCAGGCTCCCATCGCGACGGCTCCTCCAGCCTGCCCAGGGGTCGGCCCTGCACTCTGCTACAGCCTTGCCCTGTCTCCAGCCCTCACCTCTGGGCTGGCTTTGCTGGCCAGGTCTGAGCGAGGTCTGTTTTGGTTTCTGCAGGAAGGGGCACATCCACGCCATCCTGCTGCTCCGGGGGCTGGGGTGCGCCAGGAGAGCGGCAATTTTTCGGCAAGTGCGGCGTGCAAAGGAGAGCTCCGACGGCGGGGAGGGCGGCACGCTCTTCGCTGAAATTGATGTTCCAGTGATCATCAGCTGCTTCTAACACAGGACCAAAACAGCAGTCAGCACCCTGCCTCCTCCTACACTGCCTCTACACGTGATCCAAAATCTGCTAACCCACCTTGCTCCTCTGCAAACCCAAATTTTTGACTGCTGTGGAGAAAGGAGTAGTTTCCTGAACTTGCTAGAACCAAGTTCAGAACCCAAAGGCAACAGAGACACCAACCTCCTGCAAGAGCTCCTGGGCAGCAGCTCCAGCCCAGGCACGGTGTCCACCTCATGTTCTGTACAGATTCTATTGCTAGGAGGCTGCTCCACTGTTTGGTACAAGATTGAATGTATTTTCAGAGAACAGAGGAAAACCAAAAGCAGTTCACTCAGAGCTATATTAAGGCCTCAGCGCTATATTAAGGCTTGGACTGTGCTCTGTATAATTATACAGCAGCAGAGCAAGAGCCTCCCTCATAATTAGTGCCCATGAGCAACCCAGGGGCAGAACTTGGGCAGGGATGTGGTAGCATCCAAGTTTTATTTCCTCCCCCACAAACCAGCTGGCCAAGCTGGCATGACACAAGGTCATGACGTTGTGACCTGAGGCCACAAACCACTACCTGCCTGGGGAGGAAAACACTGGGTAACCAAACCCCATGGCTGGGACACACAGCACATGGAGCACTCTGCCCTCCAGGGTGGCCCCCATGGCCCCTCAGCAGATTTTCCTCACTCAAGGGCTGCCTTGCAAAACTCCGATTGGACTGAAGATCTGTTCATATCACCACATCTCCAGACATATCTGGATTGGATATGCCATGTGGAGGGAGGTTCCAAGTTCTCCTTGACTTGGGGAAAGTGCCACCATGCCTCTAGTCCATTTTCTTGTGTGTTTAGATGCAGTTTAACAAATCTGTTACAATCTGACTGCAGTATGAAACCAAATGTGAGGTAGACAGACAGTGCTACAGATGAGATCCTCATCTGGTGTAAACCAGAATTATCCCATTGATGGGCATGGATCACCACAGGGTTAACTCCACAAAGGATCCAAAGCATTTCATCCAGCATCTGCAGGGGAGACTGAAAGAGGCATTCAGCAGCCTAAAGCTGTATAAATTTGATTTTGTTTAATTCAATTTATCCTTTACATTGCCCTCCACAGGATTTAATCTAAGTCTTTACAGAGATGTGTTTATGATCTATTAAGATGATAAATGTGGACATGGCATAGCCTTGAACACTATTTTTTCTTGCAGCAGAGCTGACAGCATCAGCAGTGGGTTTCTTGAGCTTCTTTTGTTTCCTTTGCTTTGGCTTGCACCAGTGTAAATTTCAGCCCAGATGAGCAGAAGATGCTGGTGACAGGCTAGGGGAAATGTTCTGATGGGTAAGTACAGACTACACCTTTAATTCACAATCATATGAAAATTTTTCTAAAGTAGACTTGTTACCTCCACAGTCAAGATAAGGTCTTTATCTAAAGCTGGCTTTGAAATATTGAGATAAATAGAGACCTTGAAGCAGGAAATCCTGGGAGGAATTTTCTGCCCTGCATCATTCTTCAATACATCTCATGACAATTCCCAAAAACACCTCTGTATTTGCCATGGAGAAGGACAGATAAATATCATCTTATTCTCCCATGAGGTGTGCAGAATGTATGAACACTTCAGAGCTCCCCTCCCCTGTCCTGGGGACATGGTGCAAGCAGGGAGCCCTGTGATTACACACCCCATGAGTCTGTGAGCTACATTTCCCCTCCCAGCAGCAGGGAAGGGCATCAGTGCTGAGAAATTTACATTTATTTTTAGAAGGATTGACTGTGTGGGAGAGATACAAAGAAGATTTCTACTTTTGCATGCTAGGTCTGAGACTTCTAAAACTGCACTCCTGGAGTGCAGGATTTGAGGCAATAAAGCCTCAGTGAGAGATTTTGTGCATCAGAAATTTCTCTCTACCGCACATGCATCTCTCATCCAGGCACCTCACGCAAGGCATCTGTGGCATTTCCCCAAGTGCATTATTTAAATGCATACTGGGGGTTTCACTCTCATTATTTTACTGGCAGACCCTCCACACAGCAGCTCCTTTCCTCGGGCTCCAGCTGCCTGTCCCTGGGATTAGATAAGGTGCTCGGTTTCCGTTTTCTAATAAAAGCAAGTCGCTCCCCTGAAGTCATGGAGGAAGGCTGGGCACAATGGTCTGCCTTTTGTCACAGCCTCTCCTGGGACACTCAGATCCTGCAGCCTGGCATCCTGTGAGCGAGTGGCAGGCGCTCAGCCAGCTTCCTCTGGGAGCTGCCGCTCTCCGCTGCTTGCTCTGGAGCAAACCAGTTTAAGGTTAACCCCGTTATGGCAAGGCCATGGTTCAGCCTTGCCCCAAGAGCTGTGCAAGGGGAGAGGGGGCTCCAGGATGGGTGAGGAGCAGGGCTGCCTCTGGGCAGGGGGATGCTCGGTCTGGGCTGCAGAGCAGACTCTGGAGTCAGCTGAGCAAGGAAAAAGGCAGGGACATGCTTTCCAAAAGGAGCTGCTGCTGTCCAGCTGTCTTCTGTGGAAAACCCAGCGTTCATTACAGCCATATTTCACATTCCATGAAAAGAAAAGAAAGGCCTCCCAGGGCTTTTAAAATGTGGAATATGCTGCTTTTGTAGGAAAGTGCCAAGAAACTCAATTATCACCCTTAATAAACTCAATCAATGTTAATTCCTTCTGCTTGTTGTTTCTCTGTGAAGAAAAACACCATCATCTATTCCTATCTCAGCACAGAGTTACAGTCCCACCAGGACACACTTCTCACTTTTACCCCAAAAGGCCCAAGCTGCTACGTGCAGATGCATCTCTGGTGAATAATGCTGTCTCAAAGGCGTCCAACTGAATGGGAAAGCAAAACTCTTTCCAGATACAGCTTCTCAGGAGGGAATGTTGCATTTGGGAGGTGGGGGGGAGGCAGATCTGGCACAGCTGACAGTGCTGTGTGGGTGGTGAGATGGTTTTTTCGTTTCAGAGGTCTCTGATGTTTCACAATACTGTTTGTTTCTGGTTTGGGGTGAAAAACAAAGTGTCAGTGACAGCAGCCAGGGTGCAGGAGCTGGCATTTGCCATCCAAGGCCAGCCATTGGGTGCCACCATTTCACCAATTTTGCTCTGTGAGGTTGTTCTTTCCTGGAAGGAAGATATGGGAAACAGACTCACTTGAAGCAAGAAAGGAAGAGTACCAAGACATTGCAGTGAATGCCCAGGAGGATGTCCCTCAGCTGGGGATCATAATCAGTCAAAATATTCCTGAAAAAAAGCCTTTTAGTGCAGCACCACTATAATGTTTTGCTCCCTGTCATGTGGTATCTTCCAGAAATGAGCTCTCAATTGGTTTGAAATATTAAGGATGATCAGTAAGAAGAGGAATGATGTAATGCATCCACTTTACAGGCTGGGTGATGTGGCCTGACACCACCCCAGCACACACATCTGGGATGACAAGAGGTGCCAGGGCATTATTACCTCAGGGATGGCTGAAAAGTAAAGTTTTATTAGTTTTAGGCTTAACTGCTTTAGTAGTTATATATCACACTTCTCCCAAGTATCAGTGTTTAGCAAACATTTATCTTCCGTATTTTGCATCTTTCTTCATGAAATCTTGTTGTGGTTGGATTTACTGCCCCAAAGCCAGTCATTTTTGTTCTTTGGTACTGGGCAGATACAGGAGTGCTCTGCTCAGCACCACTGTGCATTTCCATCCCTTGAGGAAAATTTTATGTAATATTGCTAATGACACCATGACATCACCACTGGGATTGGCCCACCTCTCCCATAAAACCTGAGTAAGAGATCAGTCAGGTTGCTGAAACATTGATTTAAACTCTTTGCTATCACTGTTACAGTAAAAAGACAGTATTGGGAAAAGGTGAAGGCTGATGTACATTAATGGGTAGCAAAAAATGGATTAACTTTTAAAGAACTACAAGTACTTTCTCTAGTTCCAGCTTGAGGACACTGAACATGTGAACTTTGCCTCCCTGCCCTCATCCCTGTCACACAGAGCACTACAAATAGCCTCTAATGCTCCTCCAGTGTAGTACTCTCAATCTGTATTTGTAAATTCCTCCCACACCATTAGAATACTTTTTCCCAGAAAAGAATATTTAAGGCAGAGAAAACTATGGGAAAAGGCTGTTGTAGTATTTTTGCCATCTTCATACTACCTGAAAGTCTTGAAATGCTCGTGTAAGGCTTTCCTCCAAGCTCCACAGAGATTGTAGCTCTTGCTAAATGAGGCAGAAAGAGTGAATGGCAGATGAAAGGTGAGCACCAAAGTCCCAAGACATCTGACCAGGCATAGTTTATGTTTGGCCAGGCATGAAATTGTGCCTGGCAGCACGAGTAGGCCCATAGCCTGAGCTCCATAATGAGTGTGGGACTGGGGACATGCCATGGCTTCAACAGGGGATGCAGGATTGTGCCTCCATTCCCATGACTGTGGGGAGACTGGCATCAGGCCAGACAGGACTGCTTTTGTGTGAACAGTGCTACACAAGTGCAGAAAAAGCAAACCAGGCCAGAAGGCAGAAAGGGGCTACTCAGCCCTTGGGAAGAGGATGGCAAACTGCAGCTGGGAAAGAGGTTGAGAATCAGAAGAAAGCCTAGAAAATAGGAATGATTTCTCAAACTGTATCCACAGAGAAAGAGAGCTTTGCTTAATATTGGTTACTGCAGAGCAGTGGCCTTCAACTTTGTCTGTCTATGGACTAAGGAAGCACTTCCAGGGGAGGCACAGAACACAGATGTGATAATTGTCTTTCAGTTGGTTAAAAAATGGCTGCAAAAGGGAAGGAATGTGCTCCTCTCCATTTTCTCTGGGCGTCAGGCATAGAGAAGCTTCTACTGAAGTAAGTAAATCCAAGTTAGCAGCAAAACCACCACTACTGCTGGCAGGGCTGCACTGCTGAGGACAGCCTGTCATCCCCACCATCAGGGGCTTTTACAGCATCACAGCATCACAGAATGGCTGGGATTGGAAGAGATGCCAAGGATCAACTCATTCCAACCTGCCTGCCATGAATGGGGACACCTTCCACTAGATCAGGTGGCTCATAGCCAACAGCACTTCCTGGTGAAGCACACCATGGGTAATCCCAGAACTGAAATGAAGGGAAAATCAAACTAACCACAGAAGTTTGGCACCTTCAGCAAGGCACAAAGTGCTGGGGATCATTTCCTGAGTGAGGGAGCTCACAACTTATCAATACTTTTTTCCAAAACTCGGGGGAAAAATATTTCCTGAAAGAACTGTGCTATGAATAGAAGCTCATTGAGTGGATAAGAGGCAAGCATGGAATTAATCATCAGAGATTCATGAAGAGGCACAAGGCCAAAAGTCTGGTGGCTTTTGTCTCCAAAAGCACGTCATGCACTCGTGGACCGTCATCTTCCCCTCACAGCTACGGCGCAGGAATGAATTGCTCATGCTTTCATCTTGAGAGCTCTTTACACAAAGGGGCCTTGAGCCTCCAAAGCACCAGCAAAAGCCCACGGTGCCTCTTTCCCTCAGCAATCTCAAGGCTAATCCCCCGTGTGCCTTGCTCAGCAGCTGTTAGTCACCCTCTGGAACAAAGGCCCTTCACTGGCATGGTGGGAGCACTGTCTGCGAGCGGACGTGGAGAGAAACAGCAGCCCAAAGGCCAGGCAGCATTTGCCCGTGGCCAGATGTTCTCCCAACATGCTCAGGAAGGAGCTGTTATTTAGAAGCACCAAATGGAATTCCACATGTGACATTTCAGCACTGCCTGCAGGGAGGAGGCTGAACCTGAACACACCATTTTCTCTGCTCTTGGCCAGACCCTCAGGCCTGGGATTTCTCATTTCCATCAAAATGCCTTTCGCAAGTGATTAAATGCTGAGGCAGCTCAAGGTTGTGTCTCCTAAGTGAATTAGTTTTTTTAAAAAGAGGGTTTCTTTGCCTTGCAACAGGGCAGGAGTACTTGAATGGATGTCTAATTTTGTTCTATTAAACATCCAAAGCAGAAGCAAAATTGAGTTAAAAAAAACACACCTGCAGACAGGCGTGACAACTCACAGCAATATTATTCTGTTTCCCAAGGTTATTCACAATCCATTGCAAACAAGAACTGCTGTGTCTCTACAGTCACTTGACCTTCAGCCTTGGTTTATGGATTTAGATGCCATTGTTTTAGTCACAGCAAGAAAAATGAATTGCATTGTTGCTGTTCCAGCTGTATTTCTGGGAAAATGCTTGCATGGGGTGTACCAAGCAGAACCCTCAAAGGAATATTATTTTCCTCAGTTAAAAAATACATATGTAACTGCCCTTTCAACCTTCTATGACTGAAGCAGCTTATTCCTGATGCAGGTGGAGAGAAGCCTGAAGGAGTTAAAACACACACACAGGGCTTATCTTCACATACTGCATCCAAATTATTGACTTTACATAGACATTGCAGCGTTGGATTTCATATCCAGCACTCATATTAATTTACTTTACATATTTTCCTCTTGTCTCTGAAAGCGATGTTCAAAATAATCATGACAACCCCATCCATATAGGAAGTGGTTTAGGATGGATCCATGTCTGGCCACTGTGTTATTAGGAAAAATCCCAGGAGCAAAGCACTTTAGCCAGCCCTATGGCACAGGCTGTGCTAAGGCAGGGGAGGCAAAAGAAAAGGTTATTGTCCTGAAAATCCAACAAGATTCCTGAGATTTTTTTGAGGAAAGGAATATTTCATTGTATGATCAGTGGGAATTATAGTCCTTGGGAGAACTGTAAATCTCATTCAGAAATTTGCCCCTAATTACAAAGAAATGAAGGGCTGTTCTCTACTGCCAGTAAATTTGGCAGCAACAACACTGTTGATTTCAACAGTGAAAGAAAAGATAAGCAATGAGCTTCTTACTGAGTCAGAGGGCTTTCAACACAGGCTGCCCTCATGGCTACTTGGATTTCCCCTGGAAACTTCTCTCCATGTCATTCATCAAGCCCAAGTTTGCTTGGGCACATGAGCATAATGCCATAGGAGAGAGGCCAGGAAGAGGAAGGGGAGAACCCTGAGGACCCTCAATGAAGTTCAAAACAGAAGATCTTCTTGGTGTCTCTCTTTCAAGATCTCAAAGAGAAGTACTGCTTTTGCAGTTTCCCGGGTGCTTTCCCCCAGTACTTTCCACCACCCTGTGATGGGGAGTTTATGGGCAGCCTTTCCTGCTGGGCAGAAAGAGAGGCCTCAGGGGAGAGAGCCCTGGGGCAGGGAAGATACCTGGGCTGGGGTGAAACAACTGCAGTTCCACCAGGCCTAAACACGATGCTGCTGCTGTCATGAGGGCCAGCTGGGATTTGGTCCCATCCGGTGACCTTTGCAGTGTTTCATTCCCTGATCTAAAATTAGACCCCTCATCCCTTGCACACAGTCCTGTGCCAGCCCAGGCACAGCCGTGGGTGACCGGAGAGGATCCACCAGCTGAGCACTGGTGGGGACAGGCATGGCCCAGCCCCAGCTCTTAGAGACAGATGAGCACATTCCTCCCACACCACAGGAGCTGCTGACACGGCTGCCACAGGGTGGTTTTGGCAGTTCCAGGGCTCAGCTGACAGAGCAGGTCTGTCAGGACACCCAGCCCTGTGCTGCACAGCACAGCTGTGCTGTCACATCTGGAGCACTGAGCCACTCGCAGAGCGCACCGGTGTCTGATGCTGCTCGGGGTGTGGCTCCTTGCTCCATTCCTTGTAGCTTAACTGGAGAGGCAGTTCCCATTTGCCTTCCCTCAGCCCCTGGCTATGCCAGCCTCTGAGGACACACAAGTAAAAAGCATGCCCAACTTAGAGACCTCTATTTAATTCAGGGGCACTGTAAGAAAAGCAACTTGCATTTGGAAGCACACACAAGAATTCGTCTGTGTTCACAGAGAGCTGGTCCTTCTGTGTTCATGCTGAACCTCAAAGGCATTAAGAAGCTGTAGACAGAGAAGCAGTGTTATAAAAAGAGACAAGAGTAAGCTGGTATAAAGAAAGGACTGTGGAATGCTGGAGTACCTTAAAAATTGGGTGCTAAAAATAATGGTGTTTTTCTGTCAGAGCATCCCTGAACCATCTCCAAAGAAGCCATGTTTTTCAGAACATCTGTGCTACAGGCAGCTGTGAATCCCCCAAAACAGCTCCAGCCAAGAGCTCTTCCAGATCTGCTCTGAACCCCAAGTCTGGTGCTGTGACCCCACAACATGCCCTCCATTGCCCAACAGGAGTGGGATAGCAGGAAGTGTGAGTTCCCACTCCTCTGGGGTGAGTTGTGCTGAGATGACTGGACTTCCACACCAGGGAAAACACATCTGGTTTCCTTCAGGTGAAAAGGAAAAAGCCACACCCTTCCCTCAGCATGTGTTGTTTCTCCCCAAGTCATCACATGCCAGATGTTGAGGATGCCCATCAGACTGCAAGCAGCATCAAACACAGGGACAATATCACTCTCTCCAATCCATGGGGGAGGGACACTTTTCCCAGGCTATGAAGATGCCTGGATGAAGGTCCAGGGATGCAAACTGGGAACAGCTGGCTGCCAGGGCTGCTGGGTCAAGGGGACTTCTCTTCCAGCATGTGATGTCTCCTGCCCACTGTGAGTGTGAGTCAGGGGCAGCTGCCCCCAGCCAGAAATCTCTGACATGAATCCCTCCTCCCTCTCCATGTCAGAGCAGCCACAGAAATGCACACCTCCCTGGCTCAAATACCAGGGGAGGTGCCAGGGCTGCCTCAGGGACAGATGCCTCCTCCACCAGAATATCACAGCAAAGGTGTCAGCAGGCTGAGCTATGACCACTCCTCAGGCAGAAACACCACGATGGGGATGCAGACCATGCTTGGATACAAATCCTTCCTTTGGTGAAGGCTTAGGACATTCCTGTCAGTTTTGAACTCCTGGCTCATTACTCAGACCTGTAGTAATAGTATCTCTAAAGCCAGAAGAAACCAAAATCAGGAAAGTTCTCTGTGGTTAACTTAGTCCAGATATGGCCAGAGAGGACAAAACTATCATCATGTGAGGCTGGTACCATTGGCAGCAAAGTTCCCCAGAGGGGTTTACACTGTGGAAGTCATCAAATCACAGCTTTGCTGTGGGTCAGATCTCCAACACCAACCTCTTTCAAACAGATCTATGAAAAAATGTGGTTTTGCCACTTGGAGAGGAAGACAACAGAGGCAGAACAATGACAAGAGGATGAAGATACACTGCTGCCGTGGATGTTTCTGCTGAACATGGTTCTGCCTGGCTTTCACAACTGCATTCAAAAAATCAAGAGTACATCAATCTTCTCAGCAAAAAAGGCAAGATTCTGTGGTAACAGAGTCCATGTTGGAAAGGACAAAGTACTTTACAGCAGGAAGGAAACTTTATGGATCTGAGAACATGAGGTTAGGTAAGTGCTTTAGTACTTAAAAAAATATTCCATATGGTTTGGCTTCAAGATCTTGGGTTTACATGTTGCTTTCAAGCAGTATGGTAATTGGCCAACTTGATGGTTCCCTTTAACCTCAGACTGAGCTGCCATAGGTGAGTGAAAAGGCTTCCCACCTACCAAAAACATAATCTGCACACGGAATTCTTTGGAGAAGGCCACAAGCAGGCTTCAAAGACAACAGAGATCCATCCTTTGACGTGCTTCTGTGATAATTTTGAATGCCAGATGTTGTACTTAAAACCATACAACTTAACACATGCATAATTATCAAGGGTTGTGAAGCACAAATGAAAATAAATTTGGGGCAGGGAAGTAGTTCATGAAATGAGAAGAAAAATGAGTGGTAACATCCTGTGGTCTCACAGGTGTCAGACTGGCTAGAAACAGTCCCCTCAGGCTGAAAGGTTTCAGACTTGCACCCCAGGAGGTACTCTCCACTCCACTTGTGGGCCCTAGGGCATCTGGAAGAAGTCCAGTTAGCTGCAGTCTAGGAGGTTCTCACTTCATTGACAGATACAGAAACTGGAAGAGAAAGCAAAACTTCATCCTAGTGATTTCTGCTATTGTCAGGGAGAAGTCCTGGGTATCCAGTCTCTCCCCACCACTACTTGGTTTTGGCTCTTACACAAAACCTGACGTGTCACAGGAACTTTTCCCTCAGTGGTAAGCACTGTGTGACACAATCTGCTGGGGAACTTGGGTCTCCACACCTCCCATTACCCAGGCTCTGCTCCTGTCCCTCACCACTACCCTGCTCCTATGCTGTAAGGCCACTATTTGGATATATACACACAGCTCTTCTGAGCCTGGTTACTGATGGACAAAAGGAAATCCTGTGTTTTATTACTCAGTCATCATCAATACGGGAGAGGAAGACACTTCAATCAGTTGGAAGTAAGATTGTTGCAAGCTGACCCGAGTGACCAGAGCTAAAACCTACAATAGTCCTGAAAGCTGGATCCACCTCCTCCAGACCTCCAACCACTCTCTGGCTGCTCTGCCCCAGCTGCTGAGAAGTGACAGTGCCTTTGGAGACAGAAAGTTCCTCCACAGCTTATTGACCTGTCACATCCCTGCCCTCAGGGAGAGGAACTGGGCCCCCTCATGACCTAGCTGACACTGCTCAGCCTGCAGAGCTGAGCCAGCCTTCAGAACTCAACCTTTCATTCCTTTTGCTGACCTCAAACTTTCTCTTGGAAAGAGCCAGGTGTGATCTCTTGGTCTTTTACCTCACATTTTAATGAGAACCCCAAATCATCTTCTGCATTCCCTTTTTGCACATGCCACAACTTCTATAAAATTATCCCATAGTGAACAGAAAGAACAGAAAGAAAAGAGCTATTTCCCAGCCCAGGAGGATGAAAAGCAATCAGCTACAAGCAGCTCAGGTCACAACACATGCAATCTCCACCACATGCTGCTTCACATGCCTCTCCCTGCACTGCAGGGAGGTCAGCCACCCTAGAGACATCCTTCCCTATTCCCCTCCCTAAGCTGCTGCACACCCCATCCCACATGGAAAAGCTGCTGGATATTGCCTGACCCTGATTTTCCACTCCAACCCCACACTGAGAATATTTTGTGACTCCCTCAAGCACCAACTCAGGCATCTCTGCTTGGGCTTGGTGCCCCACCAGCTCCAGGAGATTGCCCCACATTCCCAGCAGAAGGTGACAGGGAGTGCCTGCTCACTCAGAAAGCTGCTGCCAGCCACCTGTACCCAGACCTGCTGCTTTTCTACTCTGAAACAGGCACAGCTGGAATTGCTTAGTACAAATGAGTTCAACTCCTAGAAAATCCCACAGGAAAATTACTATCTTCCCTGTCTGGCAATAAAGGTAATGAAAACAGGTTTGAACAAACATCTCAAATACCATTCAATGAATAAGCATATTGAATTAATGGATTCCAGGAAGAATATCTTTACCCTCATGACAATCTGCTTCTTGACACACCTTTAGCTGGCAAGGAGGATAACAGCTTTTCAGCATCCTCAAAAAGGAAATTAAAACCGCACTTCAAAAATAATCTCCTCATAAATGCTCTTGTTGATAGTATCTTCATTCTTACAGGTAAATTTTCATTGTCTAATGCAAAGAATTCACAATGTTTGCTAGTAGAGACACATCCCATTTGCAGGTTCCCGCTCAGCTAAATTTGCATATTAGGACTGGCAATGAAATTGATGATCAATACAGAAGAGGGAAACAATCCCGTGCAAGTCACTGTTCAAATTTAAGGAAGCAGCTGCAGAAGAAAGTTACAAACCTCTGAAGTACATCTGGCTTTTAAGTGTACATTTCAGGTGAAAAATATATCCTTTGTATTAGAGAAGTCAAGTGTAAACCCCAGGATTCCAGGGATTGCAGACTCCAGTTAACTTCTTAGATAGCACAAACCATAAACACAGAGTATCAGTGTATCAGCCCTATGCAGTACACTGAGTAGTTACAGAAGAGCAGGGAGGAGTTGCTGTGCAGCACTGGAACTGGTAGTTACCCACTACCCAATATTATTTAAGTCCAAGATACCTGTCTCAGGGATCAGGTTACATAGACAAGCAATGTCATGCTGGTGTATCAGCAGGAGGTCAAAGTGCTGATATATTTGGTTTGGGCAAACAAGAGCACCCAGAGGATGACACCTAAGCTCTAGGTTTCTAATTTAAGACCAAATTACAAGATGCTTCTTGTTCCCCTCTCTGCTGGCAGAAATGCTCTTGACCCCACTGAAGTTAATAAGACAGATAAAGATGAGGCCCAGCAACAGATCCCACTACATGAATCTAATTTGGATCCTGCATAAATCATCCTATACAAACATTCATTCAAGAAAACAACCCAGGATGCCCACAGATCTGCAGCCACATCTGCTAGCACCAGCTGAGCATCAAACTCCCTTGGATTTTCCCATATCCCTAGCTGCAAGAGTCTCCTACAGTCAGGGTCCCCAGTGCTAAGCTGGGGGTGAGACATTTGTCTGAGCCGAGTGCAAAGACCCTCTGAATATTTAAAGAGAGGTTTCAGTGGGTCTGAGATGTGTCACTGAGCCACTTCCTAATGCAGATTCCCAGCACATCTGTGACAGACACCCCTGCATCCTTCAAGGATCACATAACTGAGGATGTGAGGTATCAGCTCCAGGTTTCCCCCCGCACCCAGAACAGCATCCTCTGCTTTCAGACTGTCACAAATGCTGCCTTCCCAGCCATGCCCAGAGGGGTGTGTGTGTATGGGTGTGGGTGTGTGTATGAGAGTGTGTGTCTGTGTGTCTGTGTGTCTCTGTGTGTGTGTGTGTGTGTGTGTGTGTGTGTGTGTGTGTGTGTGGGGGTGTGTGTGTATGGGTGTGGGTGTGTGTGTGAGAGTGTGTGTGTGTGTGTGTGTGTGTCTGTGTGTCTCTGTGTGTGTGTGTGTGTGTGTGTGTGTGTGTGTGTGTGTATGGGTGTGGGTGTGTGTGTGTGACCCTTGGACCACACCAGCCACCTTGGATCCTTCCAGGACCCATATCCCTTCACCTCCTGCATGAAAAGGTCATTGGATGCAGCATCAAGCTCACTTCCAGCTGTACTGTGCTGTCCCCAAACCAGCTCTAACCACAGATTTCAAACCTTGCCTCCTCTCCCTTTCACTTTGGCATTGGAGGAGGGATGAAATACAGAGGATTTCTGCAGTCCAGGGCCAAATCTTGCACTGTTTCCAATGATTTTCAGGCTCACGTGGCACCCAGAATTTCCATTCCATGACCATGGTTACTTCTGGTCACTATTTCTGGTTGTCAAGGAGTAAAGGGACCCAGCCCCCAGAGGGGATTCCTCCGCCCAGCACAGCCAAAGGCTGGCATGACATAAATCAGTGTTTTCAAGAGACCGGAAACCCTGGGTTTGCCCATCAGGGCGGCCCCTCTGCTTCTGCTTCCTGTTTTGGCAGACATTGCTGGGGGTGAGGTTTTTCCCTGCTACCACGGACTTCTTGGGAAAAGAGTGCCAGAGAGGAAAGTGGCAGTGCCAGCAGATAGGATGCCTGCCAAAAAGCACAGACCAGGAGAGGCATCTGTTCTCCAGCACTGTGCCAGCTCAACTGGGCACCTCCTTCCAGCACAAACCACGGCCCCACGTCTGCTGCTGGGGAATGTCCCCACATAGGACCTTGAATAGCCACTCCAAAAGTTGTGAGGCCACACAGGTGCTGAGTGTGGGCATCAGGAACATCAGGAAAGCTCATTGTTCACACTCAGCTTTAAATCTCTGGACCAGTTTTTCACATTTTGCTTTAGACCAAAGCTATCTGATGTAAACCTGAAATTGAACCAAACACAGGAACCAGGCACTTGGACTTTCTACCTGCCCCACTCCCTGCCCCAGAGCAGCTTCCCAGGAAAATGGGGAAGAAGTAGGCTCTGCAGGACTACAATATTTTGATTTTCTGCCTGCAGAGCAACTGCTTCAACCTAAATCTCACCAGATGTGTGCAGAAGATGCTTCCCATTGAGGCTATCTGAACAAAGGACAGCACAGCCCTTGCAGCCTTCACAGACCTTCTGCAAAGGCCCTCCACAGCCACCCTGTGGCTGTCACTCAGGCATCCCCTGGCTGCCCTCCATGCTTCCCCAGATAACAGGCTCAGCACACTCCATGGCCAGGAATGCCAGAAATCAGGAACAAAAATCAGGAAAATAAGTCATAAATCATGGAATAGTTTGGGTTGGAAGAGACCTTTAAAGGTCATCTAGTCCAACCCCCCTGTAATGAGCAGGGACATCTTCAGCTACATCAGGTTGCTCAGAGTCCTGTCCAACTTGACCTTGAATGTATCCAGGGAGGGAACAACTCTCACCTCTCTGGGCAACCTCTTCCAGTGTTTTACCACCCTCATGATAAAAGATGTCTTCCTTTTCTATAATGTAAATTGAGCCACCTTCAGTTCCAAACCATTATCCCTTGTCCTACCACAGCAGGCCCCGCTAAAACCTTTGTCCTCATCTTTCTTTTATGCCCCCTTCAAGTACTGAAAGGCTCAAAAAGGTCTCCCACCCACAAGTGGAACAGAGAATTTCAGAGGCTCTGGGACAAGGAAGGAAGCCTGTCCCTCCCAGCCCCTAGGCAAGGAGTCAATCCCCACTCTGAAGGTGCTGGAGGGTATGGATGTCCCCTGGAAGTGCCATGAGCCCTGCCCTGGGGAAGGCACCATGCAGGACACAGACACAGCTGGCTGTGCTTTCAGCCATGCACCTCACCCCCAACAGCCTGCTGGTGGCAATGCCCTGCTCAGAATGCAAAGTTATCAAGAAGCATGGAATATCCTGAGCTGGAAAGGATCTACAGGGTTCATAAAGTCCAACACCCATTTCTGCACTGGACAACATCAAAAGATACACCATGTGTCTGAGAGCATTGTCGAAATGCTTCTTGAACTCTGGCAGACTTGATGCCATGACCACTTCCCTGGGAAGCCTGTTCCAGTGCCCAACCACCCTCTGGCTGAAGAACCTTTTCCTAATATCCAACCTAAACCACCCCTAACACAGCTTCAGGCCATTCCCTGGTGATCATTGGGAAGACATCAGTGCCATCTCATCTCTTCCCTTTGTGAGGAGGCTGTAGGTTGTGATGTGGTCTCCCTAAGTCTTGTCTTCTCCAGGCTGAACAAGTCAAGTGACCTCAGTTGCTCCTCGTATGGCTTCCCTCCCAACCCTTCATCTTTTTTGAACATTCTCTAATAGCTTTATGTCTTTTTTATATTGTGGTGCCCCAAACTGCCCCCAGCACTCGAGGAGAGGCTGCCCCAGTGCAGAGCAGAGCAGAGCAGGACAATCCCCTCCCTTGCCCTGCTGCTGATGCTGTGCCTGATGCCCCCTAGGACAGGGCTGGCCCTCCTGGCACTGCTGGCTCATGTTCAACTCTTGCCATCGACCAAGAGCCTCGGTCCCTTTCCTCATTCCCCAGGCTGCTTGCACATCCGGAGATGACCACCCCAGGTGCAGAACATGGCAGTTTTGGAGGCACCTGCTCTATCCCTGACGCCGGATTTCCAAGCCTGCAATGGGACACATCACACAGCCAAGCCCTCGGGCAGTGAGCCCAGGGTGCCGCAGTCACGGGTCTGTCGGGACAGGGCGCCGGGGCTCGGCTCCTCTGCAGGGACCGACCCTCGGGACCAGGCACTCGGCTGCCGGGGGCCGTCCCCGACGGAGGGGATTTCTCGGTTCCTTCGCTCGAGGGGAGGTGCAACTGGAGTTTCCCAGCAGGCGGGTCCCGCCCCGGCCCTCCTCTCCTTATAGCCGGGCTGCCCCCGCCCCGGCCGCAGACCGGGTGACAGTGACAGTGCCGGTGCCAGTGCCAGCGACAGTGCCGGTGACAGTGCCAGCGCCGCCGTCCCGCGTCCAGCGCCGCCGCCCGTCCCGCCGCCCGGGAGCCGCCGCAGAGTAAGTCAGTCAGTCAGTCAGTCAGTGCTCCGTGCCGCCTGCCCGCAGCTCGGCTCTTTCCCCTTCGCCGCCGGGCCGGCGTCTCCCGCTTCTCCCGAGCCGCTGCCCCTCTCCCGGCTCGCTTGCTGGGGAGCTCGGGGGCTCTCTGCTGGGTCCGAGAGTGGGGAACGAGTGGCAGATGATAAAGGGTGGGTTGCAGGACACAGGGGCAGGTTTCAGCCCCACCACGTAATTATCAGCATGGAGAATTAATCGGACCGCTGCCAGAAGGACAGCAGCTCCAAGCATGTCCCAGGGCTGGGCACCACAAGGATGTGTGCGATTCCATTGGGACAGCTGGGTCTGATTTCTGCTGCTTTTCCCCAAAATTTCAGGGCACAGGCTCGAGCAGCGACTACTGTAAACCGTCCCCCCCCCTCCTTCCTACCCGTCTGCCTTTCAACACCTTTCCCAAGATCCAGATGTAGGTCTTGGGCACCAAAGAATCCTGAACCCAGATCTGGCCCAGGGTTTCAGATCCAGCGTGGTGCTTCTACCCTCTCCTCTTTGTCTCTATTCAAAGGAAGTGGTTTTCCTGCAAACCACGGGAAAGTAATTGGATTGTGATTCACACATTGGATTGTGATTTCACTATGCTGAAAAAACAGCTTTTCAGAGCCTGGATCCTGGATGGCCCCAGGCAGCCCCTGTGACTTGCACCCTGCCAGGGTCACTGTGCCAAGCTGGCACATTTCTGCATTGCCATCCTTGCCCATTTTGTGACTGTTTTTTCCTAGTCAGGAAAGTCCCACAGCCCCTAGGACTTGAGTTTTCCCGGAGCACTGAAGAGCCTGTAGAAATTCCCTTCTGTCTTTGTGCAGCAGCCCCATATCCATTGCATCAGCTCCTCAGCACAAATTAAAAAGTTCAGCTCCAGGGTTGGGATCCTTGGTGTGTTAAAAGTAGGATTTCTTTTTGAGGCTGCTGCAATGTAAGGAAGAGACTTTCTGTGACTGGAGCATATGGCTGATCTAGAAGCCATAGTGCCTCACTATCACACCCAAGTTCAGAGCAGAAAACCTGAAGAAAAACTCATTCTCCAAAGTATCAGCTGCCTGCCCCCACCAAGGGACTTTGAGGCTTTCCAGTTCTGATAAAGCAAATCACAAGGGAGCAGAGAGCTCACATTTGGTTTTGCTTCATTCACCCTAATTATAAAAAGATGCAGGGAAAGCCAAAGAATTCAAAAGTGCCGAGAGAAGCTCCCAGGGAATTTATCTTGTCAGTCACTGTTAGTTCTAGCAGTGAACTTTGCAAACTCCAGGCCTTAAAGAAGGATTTGGCTTTGGAACTGTATTATGAAAACAAAACTCTAGACAGCAGCAGCTGGTTGCTCTTTCAGCAGCAACAGTTCAAAAGTATGCTGCTCAGATTTGAAGCGAGAAGAATAAATTAGGGTATTACAGTGCATTCTCTCTGCTTTTTCCCAATAACTGTATATAGAGAATTTTCTCTTTCTATGTTTGAAAGATTCTCACTAGCAACAGGAAATGGTAGTATGCAGGATGGTTTTCAGGTGTGTGTCAGTAATTTAGGGAAATCAAATTCTCATTTGGAAATGACCAATGCACTGCACAGCTCTGTCTACACATGGTTTAAAGCTGATTTAAAGCATCTCTCTCATGCCAGGTGAGATTCCCCGGAGTCCTCTGCCTGCTCTGCCACTGCCATTCCCCTGATTTCCTTGGGTTCCCCATCACCCCCAGCCCTGTAGGGGTGCCTGGTGATGCTGAGGCACATGGATTGGGTCCTCTGGGGAGGTTCTGCTCCTGCCTTGGCTGCTTTACTGGAGACAAGTTTTGTTTTCCCTCAGCTCCACATTAGGAGCAGAATGTGGCCACCATCAGGATGATGCTGGATCACATTGGGTGGTGGGTGCCTTGCAGAGGTCTGCAGACAGGACTATGGATATGAGCAGCTCAGTAAAGGGTCGAGGTGGGGCTCTGTGGACTGTGATTTCCCAGGCAGAGCCAAGTGGGAGCCTCCAGCTTCATGGTGTCTCCATTCAGTACTTAATCCAGGTAACAAAAATTGTAGGAAAAAAACCCCTCAATTCCAAGGAGGGCTCCCACCTTGCAAAGATTGGGTCTGGCATCTCTATGGACTCTTTGCTTTGATGAAGTAGCAGTTTATTTACATGTCACTGCATGGTCTGAGGTACACTAAACTCAAACTGTCTGCACCACTGTACTGCTTCAGAGATGGCTTGGCCCAGGGCAGTTTTCTTGTGTGGGCAGGGATAACCACTTTTCCACAGGGAACAGATGGGGAGAGACGTGGCTGATGCAAATGCAGAGAATAAACTTTGCTAGATTACTTTGGATTTTGGAGAGGCTGTGGGAGAGTGAGAGATATCCACTAAAATGAGATATAAATCCTCATGATCTAGCATGTCAGCAGGCTGGAGAGGACCAAAACTCCAAACAAATGCTTGTTGATACTGGCAGCAGCTCAGGAAAAAGAAGTCAAGAAAAAGATCAGCAAAAAATTTCAGAGTAGGGGTAATTAATAAATCTCTTCCCCTGAGTGCTCTCTGGCACACCATGAGCTGCCCCTCACCAAGGACATCATCCTGCATGAAAGCTGTTTCCTTTGAGGAGGAAAAGGAGAAAATGGGAAGCCACTGTGCCCTGAGTCCAGGCTGGGTCCTTCCATGTCTTGGCTGTGCTCCAGTGTTTCCCTCGCCCTTGCTGCCCACCCCAGAGAAGCTCCAGCTCAGGGGTAGGTGCTGTGATCAGCAGAGAGTTCGCTGTATCCCACTACAGCTACACCAGCAGTCCCAGCACCACAGTCCCAGTGCTGCAGGGCCTCTGGACAGGGTGGCAGAGGATGCTCTATGAGCTGTGCTGCTCTTCTGCTTGGAAACCAGAAGCTGAATATACTATGTCAAAAATATTTGGAGCTAAAGGCTCCTCTGGCACAAACCATATTGCTACGAAACAATAATGAGGGTGACGACGATAACAGTAAATTAGTAATAATGCTGAGTTGGGAACAACATCAACTCTTGACCTCAAATCATTACATTTCCCAAGGCTTGAATTTGAGTTCTTTGCCTGGGAAATGATTTAGCATTTCTCCTGCTAAAAAAATTAGGAGCCTGCGAGTTTTAGCAAGCTTTGTTTTGTGAGAAGAGCAGAGGCAGAGAGGAGCAGCCTGTGGCCATCCCAGCCAGAGACAAGCTCCTGGCAGGTCCTGTCTGCTGCACTGGGCAGGAGCACACACTGATGGAGGCAGGAGGTGCAGCACTAGCACAGTATTCTCCTGCCTGTGCCCCCCAGACATAGCCAGTACCACCTCCTTTTAGCTGAGTGTTTCTTGTAGAAAGTGTTGGCATTTTTTTCTATAAGAAAATTTCTTAAAATCATTTCTTACAGTAAGAGCTTGGCTATCTAACAATAACAAGAAGAGATGGACAGGGAGTGTTTGGTACCCCTTGGCATCACGACTGGGGCTGCATTTCAAGGCAGAACTGGGAGCTGGGGTTTATTGGTATTTCCTGCTGCAGATACAAACACAGCTACAAACAGGCCAACCAGCAGTGGCACATGATAATCACTGGGCAAGAGTTGAAGCTGGCCAAATGGGAGAGAGCACAGCAGCTATTGCATTGACAGCCTTACCTGGGTGCTTGAGGCTGGCTCTTTTTGAGCACTACCAGGGCAAAGTTCTGACAGACATTAAAAACTCATCTTTTAACCAGCTTAATCATTCCCTTGTGGACTCTTGTATGTGTAGCTCGTTTCAATGCTTTTCAAAGATACATTGCATTCATCTTGTCATTGAAGAAGAACCAAAACTCTTTGAAGTTCACCTTTGTGATCATCATTCATAAAAATGAAAGATCTTAGCCATTTGAAAAGGGAGAGGTACTTTTTTTGGTTAGAAAACAAACAAACAAAAAAGAAACCAATAAATGCTTTGTTTGAAATAATAGGAGAGAGAGAAAGGACTCAGCTTAGTCTGAGTCTGTGCTTGAACAAACAGGAAGGAAGGGATTTGGCAGAATTAATCTAAACACAGTGTTGAATTGGGAAATGCAGGTTAAGAAAAGAGACCTACAAAAATTAAGAAAGTCCAAATGATTTACAGAGCATGCCTGTTGACATGATTCTTTTTGGATGGTTGGTTGTTTTCTTGTGTATTTTTGTAGTGGAAATGTAACAAAAAGGAGCTCTTTTCCACTGCTTTCAGGATTCTAGTGGGGCTGCTGGGTCACCTGGGATTAGCTCAGATAGTTAAGAGTATTGTGCTGATAATGCCTTGGTTATGGGTTCAGTCCCTACATGGGCCATACACTTCAGAGATGGCATTGGTGATCCTTGTGGGTCCTTCTCAGCTCAGACTATTCTGTAACTCCTGTCAGCTGAGCTCAGGTGCTCAGGCCCTCTTTGCTTGCTCATGTAAGCAGAACTCCTTCCCAAATGAGTTTTCATCTTCACTGTGTTTAAAATGTACTAGCATTACTAATCCTGAACACAGCCTGGCATCCAAAGGAGGGAGAAGGAAAGCTCTCAGCAAAGCCAGGCTCTCACTGCACTCTGTATACACCACTCAGCTGCTGCACTGACTTGATGCTTCAAAGCTCTCCAAGCTGCCAGGAGCCAGCAGGAGGAAACAATTAAAATGGAAAGCCACAGTCTTCCAAACAATTTTCCCAGAAATACTATTACATTTTGTATCAGCATGACACATATCAACATTATAAACTTAAAAGGGTATTAGAAGACCACCATATTGTGGCCTTATAACTGAAGCTAAATTCTTACTTTATTTAAAGTCTATTTTTTCTGCTATTACTCAATTCAAGTAAACCAAAACTTGCCTGATAGTTCTTCATACAGATGTATTGTCTCCTAGAAAGTTCCTTTAAATAAAGTATTATTAGAATAAGGATTGGAAACTATGAGTCACTTTATTTATTTGCAATAACTGCATAATTATAATCATTATACAAATGATTATAGTTAGGTAAATAAATATTTAACAATATATTGAATTATAGAGGAACGTAATTCTAAATATCAGTTGTGAAAAGAAGTTGTAACAATAACAAATCTCTGTTGTTAATTATTTGTAGTGTAGGAGTGTTGGTGGTAAAGCAGGACTCTGGCAGTATCACATCTGTTTAAACAAGGCTAAACTACCCTGATCCTCATGCCTTGTTCCCACTTACCCTGAGCACAGATCAGTAAAAAAAGGCCCTGAGTAAGGTGGGAATTGATCCCAATGCCATAAGAGAGTATGAGAGTTCTGTGTTTGCTTTGAATAGGCACAGGATGTGTCCCACCCACATCATTCATGTGCCCATCCATGCTCATGTCCACAGTCACACAGGATCCTGTGGGAGAGCCTGACAAGCTCAAGGTCTGGAATCAGGCCATCTGAATCACCCTTAAAGTGGCTCTTTCTCTGAGTTAGACCAGAGAGCTGCTTCCATTCTCTCCATTACCTGGGATGGTGCTGCTCAGGAATTCTCCTGTGCTCACACCAGACGTGTAGCATTCTCCAATGTTGCCCACACACATGTCCTGCCACACTTTCTCCATGGGATTTTTCTTCCTAACTGCTATAGTTTGATCCTTTTTTTTTTTCTGAAATTTGCAGGCTAGAAGGAAGATGATGAAAATGTTACCTTTTCTCCAAAGTGGTCCTTTTGGAATACGCAGTGGATCAGAGGGTTGCATTGATGCAAACAGGCCATTTGAAAACACTTCAGCATCAGTAACTGAGCAAGTCCCTGCCTGTCCTGAACCTTCTGCAGATGAGATCTGGTCCAGGGACCAGGAGAAGATGAGTGAAAGGCCAGAAGCAGCCTGCAGAGCTTCACGTGCCTCTTCCATCACGAGCAATGAGAGTTGCATCTCTGCTGGGGACAGCCCTGAGAAGGGGAACAAAGGAATAAAGGGAATACTTAAAAGTGCATTTAAAAAAGTTAAAAAGATCAAGCCACCCAGTGGTAAGTGCTCCTCCATTCTCCTTGCACCACTTCATGAGCCACAGTTATCTCTAGAGGGGCTGTGTGAGGTGGGGAATTGTCTCCCGGGGAAACAAAGGTACTGATAGAGTGAAGTGACTTTTCCAAGAAGCCTGGGGAGAATTGGGCTGAGGGAAACAGGACCTCAAGTCCTGGTCCTTTGGTACCAAGGGCACAGTTCTTGAGAACTGCTCATTTGCAGGTTTTCTTTCTAAAACAATACTTATTTCTACCTCTCATAGGGGCACAGAGAACTGTGGGTGGGTGAGAAACCAAGGTGTAACTCTCAGCTCTGTTCCTTCATCTTCTACAAAGTCTTATTATTTTAGAACAAATTATTTCATTTCCAGACAAGCCTTTACCTGCCTAATTGGCATCTCTTTCTCCACATGTCAAATGTTTTCCCTAACTTGTGGTTTTCCTTCTTGGCCTTGAATTTGCTGCTGAAAACAGGCCTTTTGTACCTTTGTTCTTACCACTGCATTGCCCCATCCTCAATATATTTTTATTTTTTTTTAAGCAACTAGATATTTTAAAGCAACCAGAATTGCAGAAAGTATTTCAGATGAGACACCACCAACGTGTGGTACAATATATTCCCATTTTCCTATCTCAGCTGGATATTCCTCACTGAGTGTATCCTGGGGTTGTAACTGACATGTTCACCATCACCTCGCAGTAAGATTTACTAATTTTCCAGGCGTCTCTCTTCCTCCTCCAATCTCAAGCTGATTCACATCCAGCTTGCAGCAGAAAATCCTATTTGTTGCTAAGTAACTTTTGTTCTATTGAATTTGTATCTTGTGTTTTGTGCCATTACATTTCAGCCCATTTACTGTTCAAGTTATCCCATTGTTCCTGTAAAATACACCGAGCCCTCAGTTTCGATAATGTCTCTGAACTTTGTGCAATCAGCAGATGCCAATAGGGCACTCCCAGCTTTTGTGCCACAATCTCTAAGGACAAATGAAGTAAGATGAGTTTCATGAATAATGTAAGCTTCCTCCTCCCGGGGTCCTCCATGCAAACATTACACATCTGACAGATCTTTTTTGGGATACAACTTCTCCATTTTAACTAATAATTTCCCAGGTTGCCATGTCTCAAGTAACTGACTGTAGTTCAGATAAGATAGTTCAATTTTATTTGTCTTGCCTGCTAAATGTGTCTTTCCAAACAATTTCACAGGTTGGGTTGTGCCAAATCTATTTCTGGAAAACCCATGTGGTATTTCCTTTAGCATATCTCATTTAGTTACATCTTTACATCTGCATTATTTCTAAAGCCATGCTTCTGACTTGAGATCATATTAATGGAAAAGGGGATGAGCAATAACGAACTAACTAACTAAATATCTCCACAAGGCTAAATTCTGGAAAAAATTATAGGTGGCTCATAAATAGCTGTCCATATGCAACACACTGGCAATGGATATTCAAATTTCCATTGCCCCAGTTAAAGGCAAGCTACAAATAATCTGATCTTTAAATAAACAGATTTTCTGTATAGTGAAGGAGCCCAAGAGCTAGAATTTTGGAAATCTAAGCATTTTAAAAAAATATTCCAAAGCCATAATTTTTTATACAACAGAAATTTAAATCTTCACTTTGGTTAAAGAAAAGCTGTTCTTTTTTCACCAGTTAAACAAATCATGGATCTCCTTGGAGAGCAAAAGCTTTGTGATGCCATTCAACATCTGTTTGTCCTGGAGAAGAGCCTGTCTAGCAAAAGTGAGGAGGGACTGAACACCAGTCAGAAAGACATCGAGTCTGTCTATGAAGTTCTGAAGCACAAAGTCTTCAGCATCTTGAAGGATTCTGTGCTGATTGCAAAAACAAACCCAGACCTGCTGCAGCAGGCAGTGGAGGCTCTGAAAGAGCAGGAGAAGGAAGATCAGAACTACATGTCAGAGAATCCACCTGACCAAAATATGCAATTTAGACCTAGAAAATGGAAAGAGCTTTGGATGGCTACAGTGAAGGAGTCGGTAGAGGCTCGAATGAAAGACACAAGCCGTACTCCTAGGACTGAGAACCTCTCTGCAGTTGGCCAGAACCTCCTGCACATGGGAATGACAATGAAAGAAGATTTGACAGTGGTTGCCAAGTACATTAACAAGCTTTATCCTCCTGAGTTTAATGTGTTCAGCATATATGCAGAACTCTACCACAATTATTTTGCCTCCCAGGCAAAGAAAAATGCTGAGTCTCATCTGGAAGACAAGGATATTTACCTTCTTCTCTCATGGGTGCACAACTTTTATCCAAAGTAAGTGGGCTTTTATACATGTTTATCCCTGGCAATCACAACAAGCTCATTGGCTGCAAACCCAGGCATTTGCTTGATTTATGAATTGGTATTACTGTGGTGCAGTCCAGCACCTGGCTAAGTTCTGGTGTTACTGATGATGTGCTGATTTACACTCCTGGCCAGGAGAGCCAGAAGGGACACACTCAAGGCTGCTAGTCTGTAAATGAAGGGCTGTTCCACTATTCTGTCTTCTGGCCAACAGACACACAGATGTTTAGGGTTTCATTTGTGGGGGAAATTGGTCAGGTTCATTGTCTTGATATCTATTCCAGTTGCAGATCTGAGCTCACTCATGGAAAATTTGGAAATTTCAGCCTTTGTACCAGAGGGCAGACAATAAATAGAACAACTTGAGATGCAATTACCCAGGGCATGGAGGATGTTGCTTAAGTGTTACCCACAGGCTATGTTTTCCTTGCTTTCAGGAGAGCTGGGGGTGGGCCCCTGTGAGAGGATTCCATCAGCCAAGGGTCCCCAAAAACCCTGTATGTTATAGAACTGAAAATATTGCTTGTTGTGACTAATAGTACTGGGTGGAGAATTGAGGGCTTTCACTTCTTAGGTGGAAACCAGTAAAGACACCAGCAATGCTGCTTCTATTCTAAAGTCATCCAACCTTCACCTCCACTTTTTCCTTATCATGTTTCACTGATGAGTATCATGATTCAGTGTTGATCCTGGAAGCTTTCCACAGCCGGTGTTATGCTCTGGGTCAGGGTACTCAGGCCTGAACCAGCCTGTGTTTGGAAATCAGCAGCTGTGAGGAGCAGGGCTCAGCCAGAGCAGCACAGCCCAGCACTGGGGACAGTGCTGGCCAGGGTAGCAGCTGCTTTGAGAGTGTTCCCAGGTGTCTGCTGAGGAACCATCTCCCAGCCATCAAACACCAGCTTTCCATTTGCTCACCTCTCTGTATTGATGGAGAGAGGTCATGTCCAGGGGCTGGACTCCCCTGCTTGCTTCAGGCCCTCCATCCCCACCACAGCACAGTGGCTGGTACTCAGGAGTTTGACAGACCATGACTGCATTCCCAGGGTTGCTTCTCGTCCTATCCCCACAGGTCTCACCCCTGGCACAAATTCATTCACCTTCTCCAAGTCCTGCCTGGACTAAAGACAATGTACCTTTCCATCTGTTTTTTTCACTGATATCCTCAAAAAGTGTTAGTGATTTGCATCAACAACTGTCTTGAATTACACAGCCCTTGGAAAATACAATTGTTTGGCTTTTTTCATTCCAGAGAAATGAGAAAAGACCATGCTTTAGCCATGGAGTTGGATAAAGTTAAGCTTGGAAGCCTTTTGCCATCAAGTCTGAGCAAGGAGCTTGAAAAGAAATACCTTGACAGTGAGGAGGTAAGAAAGGTTCAGTCACTTCTCTTCTTCCCTTCACTGCTGCCATATGACTTCTCAGAAAAGCTGTGACTTGTCTTGCACACACACTTCTTCACCAGTGAGCCACACACCCTACACACCCTTCCAGGGAGAAGCAAAAGCTTTTGTTTGTTTTTGGGGAACAGGTCACCTTTCTGCTAGATGGGACTTGCAGAGCAAACTTCTGCTTAGCCCTGGGAGCCATGAGAAAAGGAACTGCTCAGTTCTTGTAAACCCTGTGGTAGGAACAGGGGGGAAATCCAACAACAGATGTTTATGGGCAACTTTCCAGTTGTCTGATAAATCTCCAGAGGGATTTATGATCCCTCTCACAGGAATCTCTGAAGGATCTTGGATTACTCCTGCTCTCTGCAGAGGTGCCAGACCTTGGTTGAGCACAAAGCATGGAGATCTGGTCTTGAAAAATCTGTTTCTTTGATGGAGAATTGCCTGGTCTGCAGAAAATAAAAGTTGCTCTGGTTTTTTTATCACTCTTCCCTTAATGGAAACAAGAAGAAACTTTTACAGTACTCCCATAGCTTAGTGCTTTTGGCACTTGGAGCTGGAATTCCCAGAAAATGAGAAGATGAGTTGAAGTTCAGATGTAGTCTGTGATGGTTTGCATATGGGAGAGATGGTGTGAGGTCTGCAAAGTGCATGAACAGAGCCCTGGGGGATCAGTCATATGTGCCAGACACTGCACAGACCATTTCCAGAGCCTCACTGCAACACAGAGGGGTCAGAGCAGAGAAAACCTGAGAGCATTTTGTTTCCTTCTCCAGCATTTGTGTGGTGTCAGAAGTGCTCATGAAAAAGGATTGCAGAACCAGGTAGCTCTGAGTGTGACACAGGCACAGTGCATCGTTGGGGGAATTTGGGCTTTGGCACATGTAGCTGCTGCAACCTTCCCACTCACTGCTCCCCTCCCTGCCCTCCTGATCCCCCTGATGTGGTGTGATGGGATCTTCATTCCTACCTTGAAATACTCAACTCACTCTTGGAGTGATATTGTGGATATTGTGAGAGGGTTGTCCTTGTTGCTGTGAAGTCACGGGTCAAGCATCTCCTAACAAAGAGCCTTTATTTTCCAGCCAGGGCTGAGGAAAAGGTTTGCTGAGCCAGGCAAAAGGTGGGTGGGCAAGTAAAACCTGCATAAGGTAGGAGCTTTGCATCCATGTTGTGGTAAATGCCATTGTTCTTCCTCCCCTAAAGGTTACTGTCAAAAATTCGCTGAGCAGATGTTTAGATAAAGAAATCCAAAGATGGAAAGAAGACAAGGAACCAGAGAAGCTAAACGGGCATTTTCAGAGTGAACTACTAGGAATATTTGTTATCCAGGTAATACAGAGCTGTATTAAAAATAAACAATTGCATCCTTTACCTACTTAGGATTTGAGACTGACTATGGTCAATGCAGAAAAGGAAAAGGCCAAGTCACTTGTGTAGACTGGTAGCAGGGGTGGGTGGTACAGGGAGTCCCAAAACCATGGTCTGTCTTGGGCCTGGTGTACCAGGCCATGTGATGGAAACAAATGCCTCTATAAGCAAAACAAGAAGAAAAATTGCCTTCATTCTCCTTTGCAATTTCTTCTGCATCTCCAGAAGCAGAGAGACAGGAGACAGGCTCAGTTGATTGAGAAATGGGGAGTCTATTTCTTCCTCCCAGGGAAAACACCACAGGCAGAGCTGCCCCTTTCCACACTTAGCTTTCTCCCTCGTCTGGCTGCAGAGGATTAGTTGAGTTTATTTTTAAAAAATAAACCTCTCATATGTTGAGGTTGTCATGATTAAATTGTTTATTTAAATGCAATCTAATGACACTCAAAAATGAAAAAAAAAAGAAAGAAACAAGTGTCAAATTGCCTACTTCCTCAGCTGTTTTCTGGATTTTCTTCATGCGTCTTTTGAACCTCCCAAATAAGTATAGCTGCTCTGTATGGTCCCTGGCTCAGTTGCAGGAGGAGATGTGGGAGAGCTGGGTGCAGTTATCTCAGTAAAGGATCTGCAGCCTCTTTACCCAGCAAACTTGGCCTTTTTGGAGCAGACGACATTTAAAATCGATCTCGCTTGTTTGTTAGAGCATCTACAGTGGCCAGAAGAGAGCTGAGGACATCAGCAAGGCCGTGGGTGAGGAGCTGACCCGTCGGCTGCTGAAGGAGCTGCCAGCCTTCCTGAGGAGGTGAGGTGGTGAGGGGCTGCAGGCAGCGGGGCAAGCACAGCACTTGGGCAACCACTCACCCACCTCTCCTCTTCCCATCTGCCCTCCAGCTACAGGGATGCCTTTGAAGACTTCAAGGAGAAAAGCAAGAAGCACAGACACTACAAGCCTATACTGATTGCAAATATTAACAACTGCTGGAATTTTAGGTAAGGGTCCAAAAGAAAAGGTTTTGCTCCTTCCTCTGCAGGCAATGTGTAATAGTGTGATAGAGGGGAGGTACTCCAGAGAGAGCAAAGGTAGCTCCATTTGCCTGCAGAAGGTTTGGAGACATCTGAATTTCTCTCTCTCTCTCTCTCTCTCTCCTCTGAGGACAGACTATTCTGACCTGGCTGCTGTTTCCTTGCAGAGAATACACTGAGAAATACATGGCAGAAAAGGACGACACTAAAGCCGATATCCTCAGCACTCTCACTGATATTGAAAACAGTGGCTTTGATGTGCTGCTTCAACAGCTCTTTGCCCAGCTGAAGGTACCATATCTGTGCCCCACACCCTCCTGCCCCATGGCTCAGCTGATGCCAGGACAGGGCATGTTCTCCTGCTGTGCTATCAGTTGCTCAAATCTCTGATTCAAATCAGCCAAGTTCAGAAGGGACAGGATTGGTCCTAACCCACACTGCTGCTGGGAAATCCCACTAAGCTCTCCTTGAGCTGGTCCTCAAGCCTGCAGGCAAATGGGTGCAGTGACATAGGCATGACTGTGCAGGTGAACACAAAACCTGCTGATCGTGTCTGAGACAATGGCTGCAGCAGGGAGAGTCTCAACCTGCAGCTGTTTACTCTCCACACTGTAGGAAGCCATCACTGATGGCATAAACTGCAATTACGCAGCTTTTGGCTTCCCCATAAAGGTGACCTGAAGGGCATTTTTGTACTTTTGGCTGTTTATATATACATAACACAATCCTTTCAAGTTAAGCAATGTTGGTGGAAGAAGAGGAAGTGTGGGAGTCAGGAATGCTCAGCCACAATCTCTCCTGCTTTCTCTGTAGAGCCTTTTGGAAGCCACGAAAGAACAAGGGTGGGGCATTTTTTTTCATTTTCGTATTTATTTACTGTGGCTAAGAAAAATTATGATTGAAAACATCTCATAAGGATTCATTTTTTTCCCTTGATGGTTCCATAATTCTCTAATCAGGCAAGATGGTGAGGGAAAAAAAAAGCAGAAGTAATAAAGCCACCTCCAATATGAACCTTTCAAGGCCTTGGTTTTCTCCACCATGAGGAACCAAGCAGGGGACACAGCCTCTTGTTCCCCTTTCCGTGTAGGGCATCACCACACACCCCTGCTCTCGTTACATGGGATACTCTACGTGTAGGAGAAATGACAAATATACATGTGCATAGAATTTCTTTGAGGTAACTTAGATTTTCCTTTTTTTCAGCCAATGTACAAGAAGTTTACAGAGAATAAGTGGGACTCTAGCAGTGAAATTATGAATGAGATCATTAAAATCACCAGCAAACATATTTCAGACTTCCAGACATTAAAGGACCCGTTTTACCATGTAAGTCCGAGAGAAATATTGGAAGGATTCTGGGATGCTGAGGCTGCATTTTCACTCTGATCCCCTGTGCCTTGAGCTGCCTTGACCTATGTTGAGCTGGTGAGCTGGCCTGGCATCAGGAAGCCTCTGAGGCAGGGTTTCCATCAGTATGCAGTTTACCCAGATTAGGCACGTGAATCTTAGCCTCCTCTGACAGAAGCAGACTCCTGCAGCTCTCCTGCACTGTTTGCAGAGCAAACCAGCCCTGATGTAGAGAAAGTGCTTTAGAGACCACGCAACACGTGGCTTTATTTACAGATTTGGTTTAGCAGTCTTGAAACACAGATGCAGTTGCATGGTTCAGTCTCATTGCTTCTTTGATTGCCCTAGGGACTGGAGGAGGTGGATGCAACTGGGACAAATCCCAGAAAACTGAGCCAGAACCACATCCTCACTGGTGCTGGAGTATATATGAAATATCATCAGATAAGACAATATTTGATTTCCTGCCTTTGTCTTTTTATTAGCTGAGACAAATGATGATGTTTTATGTGTTAGAAGAACTGAAAGAGCAGCATGAATTCCTGTTTCTCTGGAATACTGTTACTCCTCTAGCACATGAAGCTTTTTTCTGCGCTTTAAACTCTTCCCAGAAGGAAACAACATTTGGAAATTCCCATACTCATTAGAGCACAAAGAAATTCTCAGCATCCAGGATGTGGCGTAACCAGTCTTGGGAAGTTGGCAACCAGGGCTGCTCCTGCAGTGTAATCAGCAGCAGGCATTGGTGGGGCATGTCTGACAGCACCCGGGATGGTTTTGTCCTCCATCCATCCATAGTTTGTTCTGTCCCCAAGCAAAGGAGAGATGGATGATGATTCCCTCCTCCCCTTCCCAACAGGCTATCGTTGAGAAGATCCACGCCCGTTTGGTTAAAGAGTACATCGTGAGGCTGCTGAAGAGGAAGGTCAGCCTGAAAACTCCAGCACAGCAGCAAACTCTGGCCCAGCACATCTCCAAGAATGCTGCTGACCTGGAAGCCTTCTGCACCAGCAATGTACGTGAGTGCCTGCCGTGAACACGTCAGCACAGGGCACAGACACACTGAAAACAGGAAAATAATTCTGTGAACTTCTGTTAATAACTTTTTCAACCCAGCTTAATTTCCTGGAAGGCAGGACCTTAGGTAGAAAGGCTTCCCTGTCAGTAGCCTGCCCCTCCCTGCTTGGAGAGACACGATTTCACCCTCCTTTGTCCCATAGGCAGTTTCCTTTTGAAAGGGTATATTAATAGGGTCAGAAGACTAAGATAATCTTTTCCGGTTTCAGTACAGCTTCCATGGAGTCTGGGTTTCCTCTCACCCTTTACTTCCCCCCATGCTCCAGCTTTTAGGTCAGCCAGAGGCTAAAGCAGGCAGTGTGGGGTCTGTGGTATGCAAGGAATTCCTCCACGAGAGCCACAGCTGGAACACCCTCTTCTGTCCTTTGAGATCATCTCCCTCCTGCCATGCCTCTAATTTTGTCTGCAAAAAAAGCTAACAGCTAAGCCAAAACCTGTCTTCCACCACTCCATGCATCTTTGACTGGAGAAGGAACAAACCTGAATTTCACATAGGGTGGGTGGGAGATCAGGCAGCTGCACCTTGGGAATTCAAATGGCCAGGAAAAAGCTCCAGTTGGGCTTCTACCCGATTTTGGCAATACCTGGAGATGCAAAAGGCAGGGCTGTGTTTGGAGCTGGGGCAGAGCAGCACGTGGCTGTGACTTACCTGGCCCATCAGACCTCATACACACACCAGGCAGTGCAGAAACCCAAGGGAAGGGAAATGAGCAGAGAGAATCTGCTGAGGTGGGTGTGGAAGTCTCAATCTTACGGCAAGCCATACACCCCTTGTGTGAGAGGATCAAAAACCATCAAAAAGCTAATCCAATTTTTCTAAGGCTGCCTCAGGCAGAAACACTACTGAAAACAATGAGGCACCTAAAATCACTGATATGTCCTTTCCCCTTGCCAGGAAACAGCCTCAGGAGCCAGCTCCCAGGGTGGGGGCAGGTTTGCACCCCCATGATGTCCCACTAACCACTTTCTCTTCTCACAGGGATCTCAAGCCACATGGCTGAATTCAGCACTCCCCAAACTGGCTGAAATAATCCGACTTCAGGATTTAGGTGCTATTAAAATTGAAGTTGCAACACTCGCCACGACATACCCAGACATCCGGTAAGAGATGCTGAAACAGGTTTGCTGATACTCATATGGAATTTTAACTGAGCCAGAAAGCAGCCAAATATGAATATAGGTGAGGTTCATACAGCCTGAGCCTATAACCCTGGGTGGGGACTGCCTGCCTGGCTGTGGCAATCCCAGTGCTATCAGAAAGTAAAGGAATATATGAATAAAAGCCCAGTGATATATTCCAGATCCTGGCCTGATTTTCTCCCTTACCTTGAAGATTCCCTTCCCTACCCCAAACATCCCAGGACAGTGCAGGGTCTTGTGTAGCTCTGCCAGATGCTGAGCTGGCACCCACAGGGGACATCAGCATGTGCCACATGGTGGGAGCCACATCTTGATGCACTGGCCCTGACACATGGAGGTGTGAGGGAGGAAATAACACCTGCCCGTTTCTCTTCCAGCAAAAGGCACCTGGAAGCGTTCCTGCACATCAAAGCCAATTTGTCACGCAGTGAGCTCAAAAGCATCCTGGGCTACCTGGCAGACAGCACAGCATCCACACAGCCCAGGGCCCTGCTCTTCTCCAGCATAAACGTGTCCTAGACCAAGGCATCTCTTGGCATCTCCCTGTGCTGGACTGTGGGGGGAGCTGGGGATGGAGACCGTCCCCTGGAGCGATGCACGGCACACACTGACACCTTTTCCTATGGAAAGTGCTTTGTCCCAGTCTGGTGCTCAGCACCTCTGTGGGAATCATCATCCTCCATGTGGGGCTGGGTGCAGGGTGCACCCATGGGAGGGGCAGTGCCCGCAAGGACCGGGGCTGCTCCTCACACCACTCATGGTCTCCTTGGTGCCACCACATTCTCTGCCCGGACACTGCCCTGGTGCTCTGAACTCCATCTACCTCTCGGGGTGCCACAAAGGCCACATCACAAACCAAGCAGGCATTGCCTGTGTAGCTTTTTTCTTCTAAGGAAATGAAGGAAAACAAAAACTGAACCCAAAATTCAGAGGTGTTGGACAAGTCCCATGTGAGCATGCCTGCGGTCCTTCTGCCTTCCTCAGAGCTGGGCAGGGCAGCTATGTTAGGCTGATGGGAGAGGCACGAGGTTCATGGTGAGGAGGAGCTGCAGCACAGTCATGGCAGGGCTCCTGCCAGCCCCCTTGGAGCAGCTCCAGGCTCTGACCAGGGCAGCAGCACTGCCCAGGGCCTTGGGGTTTTCAGTGGAGAACTGTCCCTGAGAGCTTCCTTCACCTCTGTGAGGTGGGAGCACCTGGGCTCCTGGCAGCCAGCCCCTCTGCAGCAACCCCATACAGTGCATCTGCATGGAGGGACACCCTTCTAACAGAGGCTGGGGACAAGCTGCCTATTGCAATGGATTGTGTGGGCTAAGCCAGCATCTGGTAAAATACTTTGGATATTACTTATCAAGGAGAGGACTTTTGCAGACCCCATGACCAACACAGGCTTTGAATGGGGTGTGGAACTGGTCTCAGATGTCATCAGTATGTACTGAGCACCCTGTATGTGTTGCCATTCTCTTGCTTACTCTTTCCCCTCTTGCTGTGAGGTAGATAGGAAAACACAAATGGGTCTCCTGTGAAACTGTGGTTTGTTTCTTATAGCCCAGGTTTTTTGGGAACCTAATCGCTTGCCCAAACAACACTCTGTATATTTGGACACCTTTCCCTTTTGTTTTCTTCTAGCTCAACTTTTGCATCAGTCAATCCTGAAGGAAGATGCCTGATGACTGTGCAAACTATATAATGTATTTATATGTATATGCAGTATACCACTGATGTATTTTTCCATCCAATTTTATTTTTTCTCAGTTAGAGATATTAATTTGCAATGTTTATAATAAACAGTATTCAAAGATGCTAGAAAAGTGACTCATTTATTCTGTCACTGGCTGTTGTTTACTGTGTGGGGACATCTATGTCCTCCTTCGAAGGGCTGATTCTTCCACTTCTCCCAGCTTGCTCTGGTGAATATCACCCATGGGTTCTGAGCAGGGAGCCTTTCTGGACAACAGACAGGCTGGAAAAGCATTGCTGCTGCCCCTGTAAGACATTCACTGAGCACAATGGGCTGCTCACTAGCAGTGGCCAGTAGCACACACTCAGAGGAGCCGTCTGCCAAAAACATCTGTGGCAAAATTGTGCCTTGAGTGAAAAACAGTGCTTTGGTTTTAATCTGCTGCCTGGCTGCAGGTGGCACAAATCATGCTCTCCTTCCTTAAGCACACTCACACAAAACTCATATAGACACATGGATTAAAAAATTATTATTTAAACACTCGACTCAACTACAGTTTAAAGACAAATGCCAAAAGTACTTCTGACTGTGCTGAGCACTCGTGACAACTGTCACCTATTGGGTAACATTTTCTTTCCCAATTAGTGAAAGGTCATTTTATTGCTATAAAAATATGCCGTTTGATTTAGAGATCTGTTAAAAGCCTACAGAAGTGCATCATACGAGTGATTGGGCTGATCTTAAAAAAAATAAAAAATATTGCAGCTAAGTAAGTGCCCAAAGGAAAACAGAGTATCTATTTATATACCATAATTAGCATGGGTAGGAGAAAATGGTTTTCATACACATTTCATAAGCCATATGGAACTGCATTGTGCAATCCTGCTATAAAATCCAAGCTTTCATCTCTAATGAGCCCAGGAAACTAATTTATTTATCTTCCTGTATGACTCGACATTTACAGTGGCATTTATTTATAGGTGGCATATTACACATAGTCAGGTAGTTTCAGGAGGTTGCACAAATGTCTTCTGATAGCAGTGTTAGTTCAATATGATAAATAGCACTTCTAAAAACTAAGTAAATAAAATTTTCTGAGGTCAGTGTGGCTCACTTTTCTTTATCATGCAGCCTGTGCTGATGCCTGCCCCTCCTTGGAGGCAGAGCAGATAGCCTAGATTATAAAAATAATCAATTGTACAGAACAGTTAAGAAAGCTGGTTCCTGGGCACAGCTGCTGTGGCATTACCAGCTTTCCCTGTTTGCTGTCATCAGTGTCCCCAGCACATCAGCCCACAACAGCCACCACACTAGGCACGGGCTGAGCTCAAACATACACTCACACACACTCCTGGCTCCCTACCCATCCATCCCACCTGGCACTTCCATCATTTGAGAGAAAACTTGCAATTTGCAGTGCAAAAGACACAAGGACCCAAACCACAGCATAGCAGGGAGCCGTGTGAGGCATTACTCCCTCCTCTGCTCCTGCAGGAACCACCTGGGGTGTGCCAAGTCCCCAGCGACACCTGGGGAACCTCTGCCCTCTCTGCAAGAAAAGCCAAAACCTCCAAACAGCTCACAGACTCTCTCCAAGTGTGAGCATAATGGAGGAAAACAAAAGCAGGAATGGTTTGTTAGAGCCTGCTGAGAAACTTGGGGAACTGCTGACCTGGAAATGAGGGGTTAAGAAGCCAGAATGCCAGCAATTCCCTCCCTTTGAGCCTGGACCCTCTCTAAAATCTGCTGAGAAAACACAGCACTGGACTAAAGGCCACAGGATTTACTGATGTGCTGGTTTTAAGAGAGAGACACACCAGAGCAAAGTGGTTTGGTAGGTGGGCTTTTCCAGGTGGACAGTCCTGGCTTCAGTGACGTGTCTGGGTGACGCAGTTCCTCACCTACTAATTGCTGTAAAGCAGGAAATGTATGTGCAATTACATCTTCACCAAGGATGTGGCAACAATTTGCCAACATCCATTTTCAAATCCTGCATTTAGCTTAGCTAATATGAACTTTATTAGAAGGAAACCTGGAAACCCTGATCCAATGGGAAGAGACCTGAAGCCTGGCAATGCATGGAAAGGTGCACCTGCAGTGAGTGGAAGGGCAGAGCCTCCTTCCCAACGGGAATTAGGGCATGCAGGCTGCAAGTCTGACATCTCCCAGGATGGTTTCACTTGCTACCCCATCACCTGCCTCCAGCTTGGGTCAAAAGCAAGTATTTTTGACCAAACAGTCAGGAGGCAGCATCACTGAGCACCAGGAAGGAAGGATATTTTGGGAATGGGCTAGAGGTAAGTGAGTGTGAGTGTGGCACTAGCAAAATCATGCTTTCCTGTGCTGTAGATTGAAACCCATGGGAGTAATTGATGCCTTCCTGCATGACTTAGGAGAGGATGTGGCCACACCACCACACTGATACTCTTGAAATACAAAATAGCTTCTCTGTAGCCACAATAATAGAGATGGGAGCTAATGTTGGGGATTTCAAGGATTACTCATCAATGCAGGAAACACCAATTTCCACCCTAGCAAAGAAACAAGTCCATACTGATGGGAAGAGAGGTGAATCCCACTTCCTAGGGGGAAACCAGAGGAAATCCAATGGAGCAGACACACACATTAGGCTGTTCAGGGGCATGTTACAGAGGAAAAGTTAACTGTGTTTTTTTAAAGCAGTACAAAGTTTTGAAGGTTACCATGAAGTGAATGTTTGCACCTGCTGGGCACAATTTCTCCTTGCTACCAGGGGCTTTCTCCTCTAGAAATCAGGTTTAAAAAACCCCTTTTGAACTGACCAGCTTGGAGGCTTCCCTACAGAGACATTTTTTATCTCTTCTCTAGGTCTTTTCCTCAGGTATTCAGTTCCTTCTTTAACCTCTCCACAAGTCTCTGTATGTCTCCCATCACAGTGAGGCCCTGGGGTCACATTCTCCCAATTCTCTCAACCTTCCAGCAGATAGGACACACCAGGGCACATTATGTACCAGCGCCCAGAAAAACCATCATTTGAGGCCTGGGAATTCAGTGCTATTTATCCAAGCAGTTTCTATCCAAATAGGACAAAGCACTTGAGCTGTAATAACTCTCATAATGGACTAATAAAAGAGGACAATTTATTATTTAGCAGAAAAGCTGAGCTCTCAAAAGTACTCCTCTCAAATGGGAGGAGGTTATAACAAGCCCTTAGGTAGAACAATATTGGTCCTGGAGTCTTCAAGATATTTTGAGCCCTACCCCAAAGGCTTGAGGCCAAACCCCAAGTCCCACTGGCAAGAGCAATGTAGCTGAGAGCTCAACCAAGTGCAACGTTTAGAGAAAATAGCAGGATAATGTCAACTATGTCCTGGTTAACAGAGCGCTGTTTCTGCTCTTTGGTTTCATTGCAGCCCCCTTTACTCTACACCAAGGCTGTAAGAAGTGGTGCAAACCTTCTGAGCTGTGGGACAGGGACTGTCATCTTCATGCTCCTGCACAGCAGACACCTTGTCTCAGCCAAGGTCCCATCCCTAACTTCACTCATTGTGACACAGCCCCTTCACAATCTTCACGGGGCTACACAGACCCCAAAACCTTGGTTGAAGCTACCCACTGCCCCTGTTCAACATGTAGGGAGTGCCTGAGGTATTTCCAATGCCCCAAAGAGGCATTCAGCCCAGCAGGATCCTGGCAGCCACCCGTTTGCTCCTGGATCTCACCAGCTTTGAGGCAAGAGGGTGTGAAGGGAATGTCACCTGCAGGGATCACACTGGATTGGGAGGTATCATTGCTGTCCTGCCTGGACACAGCTGGTTTGCAGAAAGCAGCTCAGAGCAGCATTGTGTCCCTCCTCTAGGATGCAAAAAAGACCCCTAAGATTTACTGTAGAAGAGTTACTGAAAAAAAGGGAGGAAACTCTTGCACATGCTGGGTGAGCTGGACCTGCTCCTGGAGGAGCCTTGGCAGCTTGTGAAGATATCACAGGTAAGATCTCCAGGTTAGTCCTGGAGCTGGCAAAAAAGCATAAGTAGTAATCCAGATAACCTTAGCTGAATGTTAGTAAGGGAAACACAGGAGGCTGCAGAAGAGAGGCTGAGGTGGGAGAGCAGCCTTCAAATATCTGCCATGCCTCTGGCTGCATTCAAAAATCTTCTGTAGGTCTTTGTTTAACTGTCCAGCTCAGCACACCATTCAGATCCATTAAAAATATCACCAAGACTAAAGTATTACTGTGGAATGCATGAACTGCCCAAGCTCCCATTTTTGTTTGATTTGATTTCTCTATGAAGCTTCTCTCAAAGGGCTCAGATTGCATTTACTTGGGAATATTTTGTCAGATCAGCATGTACAGCATGAAATCAATAGCAGCTTTTGAAGAAAGACGAGATTCATGCGTTGTCCAGAACAACCTCTTCAGCCAACTTTTCTTGGGTGGAAACCACACTTAAGAAAAGGACAAGTTCTACCTTCCTTCCACCTACCTCAAAACCTTCCCCTCAATGTTCCCTGTAGACCACAGGCAAAACCCCATCTCTCCATGTAACATTATCTCCATATAAAAGCCTATTTCTGTACAAAATAACACTGCATCTATCCAGATAGGATGTTATTTTTTCCAGTGTAATTTTCTACTGTCTCATATGAACAACTCTATACTGCAAGCTTCAGCTCATTATTCAAAATTATAAATTGCCCATTTTCATACATTTCAATATAGTTTGAATTGAAAAACAAATTCCTGCTTTCAGTAGTACATGAGCAATGCTTCTGTGTTAATGGGCAAATTATCATGAAGAGAATCAACACAGAGCAGATTTCTGCAAACTGTTTACCTCTCTATACACAGAAATATTCTCTATAGGGGTGCTTTCCAGGCAGAAATAGTGGCAATACATTCTATAGGTTTTTGAGAGCAGATAATTGGAGCTGTGATGAACACATGGATAATTTCTTAGTCAAAGGCTCGTGCATCACACATGCACACAGTGCCCCCACACAGATGCTACTGCCATAACAAATGTTTTTTCTTACAGACACTCTGTATCCAGCCTTTCACCCAGTTTCAGCCCTTCAGAGAACAGTTTTCTGGAGATTCAATGCTTTTCCTCCACAGAAAGTGGGCAAATCAGGATATTTTGCTTGGCACCTCAAACCGTGCAGTCTGGGACCCAAGAGCTGGTTGTGCTGATGTGTGAAATCTCCTTTTTCTTCCCATGTTCTGCCTCAGTGTGGGCTTAGATGAGCCCCAGCATGGGTTTTGGTCATACACCTTCTGCTAACTTTCTCTGCAAGGAAAATACCAGAAAATTCAAGCCATGAAAACTCACAGTGTTGTAGGAGCTTTAACATATTACGACAGAAATGCAAACAGCATGCAGAAGACTTTTCTGGCCTGTCCAGGTCCATGAACCACCAAGAACCTCAGTGTTCCTGTTGTGCAGCTCCTGCCTAACGTAAAAAAATACTCAAAAACCAGAAAACATGCTATGATCTTACAATCTCTACTATCTCTGCTTCCAGGATTCAGGATTGTCAAATGGGCAGTCCTGAAAATCTGAATTCTCTCCATTCTGAAGCTTTTGCTGTACAAATGTATGCCTAAAAGGACAAGGTGGACATTGGCCACTCAGAGGCTGATGTGGCTGCTATCATGGGCCAGTGATGAGCTACGTGGTTGGTTTTTTAGGTGTTTCACCTGTGTGTCATCAGGGCAGCCCATGAGGTCTGGTGCAAGAGGTGTTCTTCTTTAGGACAGGCTGAGAAGTCACCAGGGCCAGGGACAATGTCACCTCTCCTGGCAGCAGAGCTGTTTGTCAGACACCTGCTGCAGGAGGGAAGTCCCTGCCTATGTGTGTAAAATGGGAAACAACCAGCATGTAATCAAGTGGTTCTCCATCTCCTTGATAAGGATGGAACAGGAAGAATTCCCAGGAGAAAGGTGAAACATGTCTGGACATCCTGGGACAATGTCAGAGGAGGATGGCTGTGCTGTGGAAGGAAAAGGTGACCTAGCACAAGCACCAGGAAGAGAATCCCAGAGTGGTTTCTGAGCAAAGCTCTTTAAATACTGCCTCTGTCAGAGGCTCCTGATGGGCACAAACCACAGCACAGGAGCAGGAAGAGGCAGGAAGCCTCTCTGGTGGAGCATTTGTGCAGGTGGTGACTCTGGCGTGCCTTTTGTGCCTTCATTTCCATCTCTCATGAGTACAACTCATGGAGTTCTCAGGTGCAAGAACAGACTATGAACACCTGGCTGTGCTTGTGCTCTTACTATCAACTGGCTTGAGTGACTGCAGCATGAGGTGACTGGCCAGCAATGGGCTATCCCAAACAGACCATGGCATTCCATCTCCAAAGACACAACAAAATCACACTCAGGGGCTGAAGCACTGGAACACAGTGGCCCAGCTCCCCAGATACTCCTAGCCAAAGGCACGACACATGAGGCCAGCAAAGGTGTCTCCTGGGAACCTGGGCATGGGTCTCCAGTACACAGCACAAGCTGGAGGCAAGTGTCTGGACACAGGCAGAGCCACAGTTCTGCTCACATCAGAACTGTGAGTGAAAGCCAGGGAGACACAGTCGTCAAGGTCAGACGATGACCAGCCTAGGACATGTGGCTCTATATTTGGCAGTGATGCAATCAGCTGGAAGCATATATTCATTTTCCCTTGAACCATAGGCAGGGCAACGGCTGCCAGAGCTAACATGAGCACTGTCAGTGACAGATGATACGTTGTCAATGTTTTGAGTCATCTGACTCTGCTGTGTTTCTGTGTATTCTACAGCTCTTTAATGCATTTTCGTTTCTCTTGGAAAAAAACAAGTGGAGAATGGGTTATTTCCCTCCCCCTATATAGTACCAAGCATGGCAAGAAATGATGTGGTATATCCACAATCTGAGGCAGAGGTTTCTTTTTCCAGGAAGAATTTCTTCATTAACTTGCAAAGCTTCAGTGCTGTCAGCCACAGTTGCGCTGCACACAGTCTGAGGCCAGAATTCTTCTGAGGGTGAAGATTCAGGGAACAGTGTGTGACAAGCCAAAACTGAGCTACATAACAGGAGAAAATGAAGCAAGGAGTGCCCTACCCTGCCCTCCACTGCCCCTCTGCCGCAGGAACCACAGCCCATACACCTTCACTAGTCTGGAAATGATCCATCCCACAAACAGCATCTTGTCCTAACCTCAATCCTGCCTTCAGTCACAGCATCCAGAAAACAGAGGCTCTTCTTGAGCTGCTTGGCCAGAGCTGTTTCCTGGCCCTGACTTTAGCTGCTATCTACCCAGATCAAAGCATTTTCTTAAGGCACAGGCATGTGTTTCACAGCATGGGACTGCTCTCCTGTCTGTCCTTCATGCAGCTGAATTAAAATAATGCCACTAAATGAAGGTCATCAAGCATCGCTTACCACCTCTTATAGCCAGACCAAACCGTCCAAATGCTGCACATTATGAAGATCAGTTGAGGGGGGAGTAGGAAGGAGGTGACCACAGAACCTGAGAGTGTTCACATGCACTGCACAATGCTGGGGCACAAATGTCCCCGACTCTCACCAAGCCAGAAATATGCTGAGCTGTGTCTGCTGGGGTCCCAAGGAACCACTCCCAGTGGGCATTGATCCTGCTGGCACAGGATCAGTTGATGGACTGGAGATCATGGGGATCAGCAGCTTCTATCCCCACGGGCTCCTGATGGATGTTTCTACCTTGCTTACCTCTGACAACAACCCACCTAAATAATGAGGTAAAGGAAATGGAGGAATGGACTGTGTTTGTACAGCATGGCCATGGGGAGCTTGGAGAGTGCCCTGTTGAGGTCTGGGGCTCACTGCAAGAAGTGAGCACCAAGCTGCCTCTAGAAGCCAGTGTCAGGGGGACACAGTGTTGGTCACAGAGGGGACCTAGTAGCTCTGGAAAGCAGACTGAACTTTCTAATTTACCACATGGAGGACCCAGGTAATTCATCAGTTGTGTGAACTTTTGAAATCCCCAATGTGGCTGCTCAGCTGTGCAGTTATAGCCCAGGTAGCAATTGTATATTTTGGCTAAAAACTCCTCCCAAGAGCTACCTAGAGAGACCACAATGGACAAACAGAGCTCAGAGGTGCACAGGGAGCCTATGGCAGCTGAACATCCCTCAGACCAGCAGCTGCACAATTGCTGTCCTCAGCCTCCTTGGCATCGTGGGCGCTGTGTTTACCCTGCAGAGAACCAAGACAGATGGTAATTTCATCAGCCCAGGAATGCACATGCCCTCTCAGCCCTTGGTCTCATGTTTCCTCTGCTCTCTCACTTTCCTTTCCTGTCTAACACACCCTCCAGCCTCTATCTCTGTGGGCAAGAGGCCATTTTGGTCCCCAGCTAAGCCACCTTTCCAAGCACAAGCAGAGCTGTCCAGTGTCTCCGGCAGAGCAGTACACACATATATCATCCTGTCCCGGTCCAGCTGACATCACAATGTGTGTCCAACAGGTCAGCCCACATCAAGCCAAAAATAAGGACATAAGCACTATTTTTATTGGCTTTCTTCCACACAGTTGAATTGTGTTTGCTTCACTTTGAGTTTGTTTGCTTTAACTTATCTCTCATTACAGGAAAGCACTGGCAAGAGAACTTCGAGCAATCTCAAGTCTCCTTAACAATGGCTGGGAGAAATCAAATGCAAACAGCCTGTATAGTTCAGTCTAAAATCTGCAAGTCAGCTCAGTATAATACAATCCATATTTCTATACCTATACTTGGTTTTAGCTCCACATGTGATTTTCAGTAATTTTCTTCTGCATAGATTTAAGCACATAGATAATCTGTACAGGACTGGCCTTAACAATCTTTGCTACAAGGTGCTGCCTGCTTTATATCTCCAGTGCAAAGCACTTGCCTGGCACCACTGAAACATGCTTCAACTGCCAATGTAAATAGAATCAAGCCAAGCAAAAAAATTCTTCAATAAATGGACAACACTTTTTTTCAGACCAGATGCACAGCAATAGCCCTGCAGAAATCATGCTCTGCTCCCACCAACTCAAACCCCATTGCTGTTTCAGTGGGAGAAGAGGTTCTTGCCCTCGTCCCTCCTTGAAACGACCATCTCTTTAGATTGTCCTTTGTGTCCAGGGTCAGAGCTCAGTGATGAGTGCTTATTCTCTCTGTGCACTGGGAAAAGGGGTTGTTCTGCATTTTATAGATCAGGAGATGAAACAGAGATGTGGCTGGCCCTGGGACACATCATGATCTTGCAGCTGCTTTTTGAGCCCAGGCCCAAAGGTCCGTGTGCACTCTTTGGCCACCAGACCAGCTTGGATTTTCAATCAGGCTAAGGCAATGAGTTTGGAAATGGAGAAAACTCTCCCACCACCCTCCCTTCTGACATCTACTGTGCAACACCTGGGGCATTGTGATGCAAAAGGCGCCAGCAAGGAGATGCAAGATGTGACTTGGAAAGTCCCAGTGTTGCATGTTGCTGGGGCATGGATGTGGCAGAGAATCTCCCTGTGGGAATTCTGGGTCTTGCATTCCTTCCCTGACCACCATGAATGGCTGGGTTTTGTTTGCTTTTTTCTTTAACTGTTACAAAACTGATGTGGCAGGGACAGCAGTGCACATGAGGAATGGACAGCTCAGCAGTAGTGCAAAGCAGTCTAATCACACTTTATGGATGGTTTCAGTTGTACTGGACCATAGCCATTCCAGGACTCTCACCAGACAATGCTGTTACCATACACTGCCACCATTCTTGTTCATCTCCTCTCCTTCCAGCACCTCTGTCATCATCTCTGACCAGATGCATGATGGAATCTGTGTGAGAAGTGAAGAGTCAGCCTGGAAGAGCCTTTCCTGCTCCAGCATGATGAAACACACCTCACCACCCTTGCAGAATGACCTACAGATCCTTCTGTTCTCACTGACCCACACCCCTCTGCTGCCTCTGGTGCCAGTCTTCACCCTTAAAAAGAGTGATATTCAGGGAATAAGAGAAATGATGGATACAGGAATCAAAGAAGCTGTAAAGATCCTGCAATATCTTGTTGGTGCAGCAAGACCACAGCTCTGCCACAACAGGTCAATTCCCCTGTACTTTCCCTGTTGCTCAGTGGATAACTCCAATTTTTCTCTTTGTTGCATGGTCCAGTTTCACTTCTTGATCTGAAAGTTTCCAACCTTGAACAAAGTCAGTGAATTCTTACCACAGGATTCAACATCAAATATTCCATTCTCCCTGACCATGTCTGTTCATGTTGAGCTGGGATAGCTGTGGTACTCCCTGGGTTACCAGACACAAGCTGAACCTGCACCTCTATCAACACAGGTTAATTGGCCAGAAAACACAGGGCAACTATTTGTGCTGGGAAAAGACCAGGATGTGGAAGGCCATTAGGTCTTGAAACACTGTCTTTTCCCACAGAAGGTTATCTCCAGGAAGTCAATGCTTTGAGGCAGAATTTTCCTCCCAGAGCTTCTTGGTGTATTACAGAAAGAGGTTGGTCTTGCTGAAGGCTGGGTGTCACAGAGGTTTTACTTCATTGGTAGATTACCTTTTGCAGACTGGAACAAGCAAGTTTTTAACTACCCAAAAGAAAGGAAGGGATGTAGAATGATCATTGTGTTCTTGGCCAAGGAGAATAACTCAGCCAAGCCAGGCTGGAGGGAATTACCCGAATTCTACCCCATGCCCCAGGGCAGCTGCCCACCTCCACATCTGCTCAGGGCCTCAGGAGCCACCTAAAGAAACTCTACAGCTTTGGAACAATTTTGTTTCTGAGATGTCTGCAGAAACCTGGGCAAGGTGGACAGGCAGGTGACAGCTGTTGCAGATGACACCAAATGGCTCATGGCAGTAAAGGTGACCTGGTGATGATTAGCAAACAGGTGTTCAAGTGGCAGAGGAGATTATGCAAAGGGAAGTAAATTCTTGTTTTACATACAAAACAGGGGATCCAAATGAGACCCTGGGCAGATAGCTCTGTAGAAATGTTACCTAATGCAAGGAAGAGTGAAGAAACATCAAATTAAGTGTGAAGAATTACTAAGAGGGGAGGAAAAAGTGAACAAATCAGGAGCAGAAAATCATGTCATAACAAAAACTCACGGCAGCCCCAGCTCAAGAACTGTGTGGTTTGGGTCCCTCCACCTTAAAGAGGTTCTAGCAGAGGAGAAGGGTCAGAGCAGAGACATGGCAGAGCTTCTGGATGAGTAGGACAGGACTCTTCAGGCTGGAAATGGGCCAGCTGAGGATGGCAGTCTGCAGAATAGTGGAAGACTAAATAGGATGGAAAGAGGAAAACTGTCTCTTCCCACACAAGGGGTGTCAGATGAAGGCAGTAGGTGCATAGCCCAAAAACAGAAAGCTGAACCTTTTTTTGCACAAGGTGTAATTAGGCTGCAGCAGCTCCTGCTGCAGGATGCTGTGGTTACTAAAAGCTCAGCTGAAAGCAGGAAACAGTCAGGGATGGAGAAGAGACAGGAGGAACAAAAGAACATTGAAGGCTCTCAAATACAGACACTGCTCTGGCTCAGGAAATGTGTAAGCTGAAAAGTATTGGGGTATGGGGGAGTATAAGAGGGTGGATTGTGCCTCTCCCACCACTCCAGCTGTCCCTGGGCACCTATTCGTGCCACTGGCATGGAGAGGATGCTGGGCTGGAGAGATGTTTGGCTTGAGCCATGCTGCCATCCTGCACCCACTCCCAGAAGCCCCAGATGTTTGAGGTTCGTGGATTGGGTCATTTGGCTCCATACGATCTGAAATATGTGTTTATTTTAATAATTTTGGTGTAGTGCCCAGAGATTCAAGAGATGCAGTGAGTGACGCTGTGAAAGGTCACCCTCAGACTCTGCCAAACCTCATTTTCAATTCCAAAAGCAGTGTAAGAGGTCACATTAGTAAATCAGTCTTCTCATATTTCTTCACAAAAATAATCTTCTGTTCTCTTTCTTCTTGTCACCCAGTAGAAAACAAAACAAAGATGATGCTATGTTAAATAGAGAAAACATCTGTACAAGAGACCCTTTATAAATTCCATAAATTGCATTTATTAATTCCAGTCAAGTTTACCTCATAAAAAAAATCCCAAATCTTTTTACTCTGGACTTAGTGGGAGCCTGGGGCTCTGCCTCAGGTCCTTGTGTGCAGCTGGGACATGTGTTTATGCTTCAGTCATGTCAACAAGAACAAACATCCCAAGCAAGCACCACTTCTTGGTTCAATGACTTGAGAAAGCAGAGCCTTGTGGGAAATTCCAACCTTGCCACAGCCTCTTGGGAGGCCTTGCCTCCAAGGAAGCAAAACAAAAATGTAGGTCCTTGATGCCACAGTCCTTCAGACTGGGAAGGACCATTCAGTGACACAGGGAAATTTCTGTCCTTCTGTTCTGCTCTTATCTGGTCCCTGGCAGGGACTTTGTCTGTCCCACATGGTGCAGGGTGAAGAATAAGACTCCTGCCTTTGAGGAGATGCAAACCTCTCCAGTCTATTATGTTTTCCCTCTCTTTGTTTGCCCTTTCTCTTAGCACAATAGGTCAATGTTACAAAATTACAGATGTGTCCGTCACCCCAGCCCTCTGCTCCATCCACCTCCCTGTTGCAGCATGCTTGGGAAGAAACTTGCCAAAGCCCAAGAGCTCTGACCTCCTGTTAATTTTCAGGCAGGTGAGAAGTGATGCTCCCTTACACATAAGCACTCATACAAGCTGTAAGTCAGCTTGGCCTGGCCACTGGGCTCACAGGATGACACCACTGCTGGAAGGGGACTCTGGAGGCTCCAGTCCACCTTCCCATCCAAAGCAGGACCATTGCCAATACTAACTCAGGTCATCCTGTGGTTTTGCCTAAACAAGTCTTGAACAACCTTCAAGTGGCAAGTCTGCTATCTCTCTGGGCTGCATCATCTCCTAGAGAAGAAGTTTTTCCTTGATGTTGAACCTGAACTTTCCAAACTACAACTTGTGCCCATTTTCCTTTGGTGTACCACCTGCTGGTACTGAGAAAATTTTGACTCTGCCACCCTCATAACCACCCTTCATGTGGGTTGCTGTCAAATTGTCCTTTGTATTCCTTCTTGCCAGGTTAAGCAAGCCCAGCTTCTGCAACCTCTCTTCACGGTCTAGACCCATCCGCTGAACCTTCTACTGACCACCCATCCATTACTGGGACATGTCTCTCCTGCATGCAGGCATGGAGTGGAGACTTCAGTGGAGATCCTTCTGGCCAACAACAGTGCCTTTCCAAAACTAGTGGCTGCTAGAGGACAAGCTGCTGCCCCTGTCTCCAAGCCCCCTGACATCAGCTCTGAGCACAGCCCTGGGGGAGATGCTGGAGGTGTCAGCCCAGGCTGAGGAACAGCCTTTGCTCTCGGTTTTGAAGTCTCAGCACCTCAGTGGCACAGCAGTGCTGCCCTGCCTGTGCTGGTAGAGCCTGGCAGTCCCAGGAGAACCTGACTAGCACAGGAATTGTCCACAGCCCTCACTTATGGCCGGGAGAGAGGCACCCATCTGCATCCTATGGGAGGTGAAAGGGGAATTTCGTCACTGCTGAAACCATAGCAGCCCAGCATTGTGCAAAACATTTGAGGCTAACATAAACATCTCTGCTTTTATGAAAATAGAAATCAGATGGCATCTAAATGAACCCAGAGTGCTGTTCCTCCAGTGCAGTGTTCTGTCATCTGTCCACAAATGCAGAAACTGGGATCTGAATTTTCCAACTAAATGACTCAGGCCAAGCTCTGCCTTTGTTGGTAGCTACAGCCTTGCTTTGACATGGTGCTTAAAGCATGTTGAAATATGAGCTTGTGTCATGTCTGGCAGCCTGGATAGTTTCAAAATCCTTGGGGAGACACGTGATTTACCAGAATCGCTTCTTTTCCTGCATCCTTACAGCCCTTAAATAAAGTCCCAGCATTCTGCTGCCATTGGAGAGGGACAGCCCTAAACACACGTCTTAACCCCAGGGGTCTGGCAGCTCAGACTCTGCTGAAGACCAGGACACAAATGAGGCAGACACCAGCTCAGGTTTGCCTGCAGGTCCTTGCAGTGAGATAGGACAAACAGACCCCCTGCACCTTGGCACAGTGGTGACAAAAACACCTGACAAAAACAGGACATGCAGCAGCAGCACTGCAGATTTAGAATGGAAACTGAGGCACAGCATTGGTGTGTGACAGTTATGCTCAGGGCCATGTGCTTTAGTGTCCCCAGGGATCCTGCAGAACTTTCAGCCTGAAGCTCAGCTGCAGAAGTGCTTTATCTGGAGCTCACCCATTCAGGGTAGTTCCCATTCCCAAAACAGCCCTGTGCTGGGCAGATCCTGTCAGCATTGTAGGCAGACATCTGGGTGAGGCAGCCAGGCTGCCCTCAGCCCTTGGGCTATTCCCCTCTTCAGACCTCTTATACCCCCATTCTGCTGTTTTGGAGGACCACACTTTCCTTCCAGGGTCCCCTGCTCTGCTGTTGTCCCCCCACTCCTTCCAGGGAAGCTCAATTTTGCTGTACCTGGGGGCTGCCCTGCTTCAACTCTAAGGATACCTCTTGTGAGCCTGAGCCTCCACGGATGCCCTGGGAAGTGCTCCTCACCCCTGCAATGAGTACACAGGGCTCAGGACTGCTTTTCTGATCCCTCTCTTCATGGGTGGGAGAAAGGATCCAGCTCTGGGCAGAGGAAAACAGGATCAGGTATGGGAAGACCAGAGAAATGTCAATTCTCAGGACAGAAGGAACTGGAAAAATGAAGTAAGTGAGGGCAGATTACAGACACAAATAAAATAGGAAAGACCCTGGGGCAGGTTAGTCTGAGAGGAAAGAGGACTTTAGAGGAGCAGGCAGCTCCTCAGGACATAATATTAAAGGCATGAAGAAAACTCCCAGTGCAGTAGAGAGGATGTGCAGCATGTTGGGAATTCAGCTGAATCATAAATTCCTTAATCCCTTGAAGTTCAAGAAGGAATTACATAAAGAAAACAAGCTATTCAAGTTCCAGGAGATGAATGTAAAACTGTGGCACAGGCATCTGGGAGCAACTGGAAGGCTGAAGCACAGATGCCAGTACCAAGGGATGAGCCACACCATGGGAACACAATTTTAAGTGCTCAGAGATGCCTCTGCTCCAGCAGCAGCCTTGGTTCCAGCAGCCTGTCATCCCCCTCACCACCTGCCCAGCCCCCAAGAGCTGCTCTAGCACAGGGGAGGTCACACATGCACAGGGGGCTGTTTATGCCAGTGATGCTGCCAAAAAAGTAAATTAAATAAGGTAATGCTAACAAATTGTGCACCCAACTGCAGCCTAAATAAACCAGAGGCTTCCAGAGGTAGATTTCATCCACCCAACTTGTCCCAGCACGGCATATTTGGAAAAGCCCTCCTGCAACCATCCACCTCAGTGGCTCCCTGGGCAAGAGCATGCAGTGCTGATCTTAAAAGACTTTTCCTAGAAAAATATCAGTAGAATTAAAGAGTTTTCAGTGTGAGAATAATACCAAGACAATACACTAAGACAGTTTTAATCAAATTTGTTCTGCCTAAATCTATTTGCTTTCCCTCCAGGGCAGGAGTTTCACTTCCCTGAAAGCAGAGCACCTGTGGATTGCAGATTCATGGCATGGGTAATGTTGGAAGGCATCACTGAAGGTCATCCAGTGCAACCTGCCTGCTCAAGCAGGGTCCTCTTGGACCACATTACTCAGGATTGTGTCCAAGCTCCTTTTGAAAATCAGTGCTGAGTCACCCTCACAGTAAAGAAGTTCTTGTTCGTGGTCAGGTGGCATGGTTGGGACTGTTGACTTTAACGAGGTTTTTAACACTGTCTCAAGTACCATTCACGTAAAAAAGTGAGGGAGAGGTGGCTTTGACCATGGCTTGGCACAGGTCTGGGAAGAACCACACCTCTGGGCATACAGACCTCAGGCTGAGGGTCTGCTCTTGCAAAGCTTCTGGGAAGCAGACACAGACTGGGTAGAGATCCATAATCAGAGCAAAACTGCAGGGGGTATTGCCTGCAAGTCCACGGGAGCCTCATCTGAACTGGATTCATTAATGATTTGAATGCTGAGATGTAGAGAATCCTTATGAGAGATTCAGGGATTGCAAGTAGAGTGACCAGAGATAGGGGACAAAATCTGATCTCAGAATTATCCAGGAAAAAAACCACAAAAAAACAAGAGGATGCAGTTGAAATACAAGGAGGACAGCATATGGCAATGCAACAGAAGTAAACAACTGTACAAACACAGGGAGGAAATTGCCCATTCAGTAATAACTGCAAAATTTCAAACACTCTAGAGTAATGACAGGTCATGAACAGGCTGTGTCAGCACATTGCTGTGAAAAAGAAGCCTCTAGCTGGGAAATGGAAAAAGGAGTGACAGACCAGGACAACATGGAAAGAAACTCCCCTACTCCAGCTGTTATTGCCAGAGCTCGACTGCTGTGCAGTGTCCACTTGTGGCATTCCAGAGTCCAAAAGGTAAGAGGGAGAATGACTGACAGACCAGAAATATGATGCCTGTGTAAGCACTGAAGGAACCAACACAGCTTGATTTAGAAATGAAAGTAGGCCTAGACAAGATGTTGGCCCTCAAAGAGGTAAAAATTTCTTCTAGAAAGAAATGCAATAGTGGCAAGGCAAGGCAAGGCAAGGCAGTCTTCAGGGAAATTCAGCTCCACAATGGCTTTGATACCAGGCCCTGGTCATGTGATTGTAGTTCTTCCCTGATCAGTCTCAGCAAACCCCTCACTCAACTCTTCCTCACACGCTGTGAATGCCCAAGGTTTGCTGGCAACTCCACATTCCCCCAGCATCCTGTTTTTTAGGTAAGCTGTAGGGAAGATGATGCCAGAGCTCTGCTTCTTGGGCCTCAGTCTGCATCATGGGACATGGGCACTTGGCTCCTGCCATCACTGCCACTTCTCTCTGCCTGCAACAAGTGTTGGGTATGCAGAGAGCATTTCCCACTGTGCCCACAGTAATCCCTGTTCACGTGGCTATCAGGCAGTCTTGGGGAAACATTTCAGGCATGACTATTTTTGATTATGATCTTTTGGCCTGAGCCCCACCAGCCTGGGCTTGTTTGGTTTAAGAAGGAGACAAGAAAGTGCTGCTGAGAGAGCAGTTATCAGTAATCATGCAGGACATGAAACAGCAGGAGGCCCCCTGTTACATCCCCACTGGCCCAGGACAACCTTGATAAAGAAACCACCACAGGCTGAGCTGTGACACAGTGCACCCTGCTCCTCATGGCATCCTGCCCTTGCAGCACAAACTCCTGCCACAGGACTGCCCAGGACACCTGCTGTGCTTCGGCCCAGGGCTGAGCCCGCAGCCAGGACGGCTGCAGCAGGCCCGGGGTGAGCAAACCCCATTGAGGCAGGGAACCTTGGCTGCAGGGCTTTCCCCAGGGCAGGGAAGGAGGCACAGCAAGGATGGGCACAGCCCTAGCACAGCACTTTTGCCAGGGCTGACATCCCAGGGAAGAAAGACAAGTACATTGGTGGGTATTTTATGGGAGACCTAAGTGTAAACATGACAGGAGAAGGAAGCCCCCCCTCAGGCTGAGAGACCAGGGAGCCACCTCAGCTGTGTGCTAGGACAGGACCCGGCTGCGTGTTAGGACAGGACTCAAGCCTGTACCGGTTTTACGGTGGTCCGAAGAGGAGGCAGATTTGTCTCTGCAAGCGAGCCCAGCTCCGCCGTCCTGAGTTTTTACGGTGAAAGTCGGTGAGACAGAGCTCAGGAACATCAGCCGCCAGTTGCCGATGGGCGACAGTAGGCCCTGGCGCAGGGCCCGTGTCTGTGAGGAGAAACCCTCCCGGGCTAACCAGGGCTGAGGGGCACACCCCGCTCCGCGCCCCCCACGCGTGGGCTCGCCTGTTCCCGCAGGTTTTACTCCCATCTAGTGGTGGATCCCGGCTCCACACGGGCGCTCGACGGCCGGGAAAGGCATCCCGAGGATCCGCAGCCTGGCTCGGGCCGGGGCAGTCAGACCCCCTCGCTGCCGAGGGGACGAGGTGACACAGGCAGGGCAGGGGCTGGGGCTGCCCTGAGCGCGGCCCCTCTGCCGGGGACCTGCTGCTGCAGGGCTAAGGGGTCACCCCTCAGCTGTACTCAGAAGGGTACTGCTCCCTCTCCCACGGAGCTCTCAGTGAAAAGCTCATGCGTAACATCTACCCCAGCTTCTTCCCGAGCCGCAACACCTTAGCATGGGCTTATCCTTCCCCGCCCCAGACCCTCCTCTCCCTCCAAAATTTGGATCATGCTGGATAAGACCCCAGCAGACATGGGCAAAATGGGCCATGGACCATGTAGCACCATCAGCAGAAGCTGCAGCAAGCATCTGGGAATGAAGATCCAAATCCTTCTCAGGACTGGGCAGTCTAGAAGGGAATAAAATTACATCATTCCTCACAGCACAAGCCCGTTTTGTTAGGCACAAAAGATCGTTATGAGGAAGTTCAGAGTGTAGAATCCAGTGAAGAAAAAAACTAATACTCATCTATGAACCAAGACTGGGGTAACTATAAGTAAGAAACCCTGGGTATATGATATAACAAACAGCTCCAGACAGTCTGCTCTTGCAAGCACTTTGTCCCAGCCCTGGAACACAGGGGTTTTCCCAGCAGCTGCTTTAAATTCAGTCCAATTATTTTAACTACTGGGAGACTGGCACCCCTTTTAGAACAGCCCATTGGGGCAAAATGCAATGGTCCCATACAGGCTGTGTGAGCCAAGCAACCACAGCCCCCAGAGTGTGCAAGGAGGCGGCTCAGAGAGGGCAGCTGTGACCAGGATGAAAACCAGGATAGCAATAGGAGACAGGAGAATTAGCAGGTGTGAAGCTGGCAGATGGAACTTGGGGACACACAACCAGAGCTCTGAAAAGAAAATAGGAGAGGCAAACCCATACAGGTTTATTTATTTTGACTGCTTGTTTGCTGTCACAAAAGTTGAGCTACAGGATGGCGTGGTGGGAAGGTACCCAGGTGTGAGAGCAGAAACCCATCTTCTGGTGCCCATATGGCCTTAGGTCGGATTAAGCCAACTAAAACCCTTATCCTAAAGCCCTTTACTGCAGCAGGAAGCTGGCTGCTGTGGAGTGGGAAGGAATCAGGTCCTTGGGTCCTGGCTCTGCAGCACTGCCTTCCAACCTCTCCTCTCCACCCTCACAAGTCCCAGCTGTTCCTATAAAGCACAGGACACATCCCAACTATCCTGCTCATCACTGTCCTTCACAATCTTCCCATAAAGCTGCTGGTTATTTGGCAGGCAGACACACCTAAGTGCTCTGTGCATCCTACCTTAGAGCGGAGTTCCCAGCCTTTTGTTGTCCTACAAGTCTCACACTCTGGTAAGGGGCCACCCACAGCCCACACACCTGATATGTCACAGAGGCATATTTCCCTGTAATTCCCCATAATGACAACGCAAATAATAAACGTGAAGGAGCCGCGGCCCTTTCCGTGTGCCAGTGCCACTAGATGGCACCAGGAGTGTACCCTTCCCAGCCCGGGTGTCCCCAGCGCCACTGGGGGAAACTGGGGGAGTCCAGCTGGGGCCAGACCTCAGCACACGCCAGTGCCTACTCCTCGTCTTTTCCTCATGGACCGTGGGGTGCTGCGGTAAAGGCAGGCGTTTCAGCCTTAGAATCCAGCGTCCAGTGATGTGCTGGGGAGGAATAGCCTGTGGTGGCTTTTGCCGTGCTGTCACACACACCCTCCTTTCCCCACCCGTGGACCAGATATCACTCCCAGCTGGGTGCTGAAGAGGAAAACCTCAAAGATAGGTGCAGATTATTCTGATTAATATCGGGATTAACCTGTGAGTTTCCCATAATTGACAGGCTCCTCTTGGGAGGGAAGGGATAGGAATAAAATACAATTTACTATATAATTTTGCAGCCTGAAGGTTTGCCTTCTCTGAGGCCTCACAGTTTTAGGGATTGATTCTCCTCATGTACATCTGATATCCAACAGAGCTCAGCATGTCCTAAAGTATTATTGGTGTTTTTCACTATCCAGCCCTCCACTCCCTGTCACATCCTTGGCAAAGCCACTAAATAAACCAGGGAAGCACAGGTGGCACCTCAGCAAATGTCAGGTCTTTCCTCAGACTTTGCAGCACGATTAAGGAGCATCTGCTTTCCCCTGTCCTCAGCATCAAGCCCTGAAGGTGACCCTCAGAAACAGGAGCTCAAATGAGGGGACTGGCTGTCAAGGCTCTGTAGCAGCACTTCAAAGCAGCGAGCCAAACCCCTGGCCCTGAGCAGTGTGGGGGACGCAGGTGACAAATCATTGCTCATCACACAACCCTTCTGCCCAGCGCAGAGCTGGAGAGAACACAGCTTCCAAAAGAGCCAGAACAGCTTGTCACTCCTTCCTGCCCACATCCCAAGCCTGGCATGTCTGAGTGATGGCTGAGCATGGCAGTGGCACAACCCTTGTGCCAAGGGGATCCCAGTGAAACCTTGGGTGCAAAGGGAGTGGGAGAGAGACTTTGTGCAGGGAGCCTCTGAGTGATCCTGTCCTGCTCGCAGAGGTGGAGTCACTGGGTGCAAGGCCAAATGGGAGATGCACAGCACAGCTCCATGGTGGCGCTGGCAGGCTGGTGGCAATGGCAGGGCTGTCCCTGCCCACATCCCAAGGCCACAGGGTAATCCTGCAGAAGGATCCTGAGTGTGACCCTGCTTCCCAGCCCTCTGCAGAGAGTGGCCCAAATCCCACACAAGCGCTTTAACCCCAGGTTAGGGTGAATGCTAGAAAAGAGGAGGATGGATCACTTGGGAAGTTCAGGTCACACAACAGAGTGGGTTAAAATCCCTCATCCATTCCATCAAACAAGGAAAATCCCTCATTCTCTTTCCCTGCAGCCTCTCTGTGCCTCCCTGATCACCTCAGACAGTCCTAGGGAGTGACCTATCATTCCCCTGCCACTGCCTCCCCTCCTGGGGAGCCACCAGGAGCCTCCCCACACACCATCTGCTCTCTGCAGGTGACTTGCAGGTGCCCAAGGACATCCCTCCCACACCATCTGCCTCCACACCAGGCTGCCTCTCACCATCACCCCCAGCCAACATCCCTGGGCCCTCTGGCTCTGGAAAACTTCATTAAACCTCATGGACAAACTCAAGTCTTTATTTGATCTCTCCATGGGTGGATGCTTCATACAGGGTGCAGAAACTTGCTGCTACAAAACCTCATTGATCTGCACACAGCAATGGCAAATCTGGTGTCCCTCAGGGCTCCCAGCTGCTTATTCCAAGCAGAACACACCCTTAGCTGGCTGTGGATGTCAAAAGGCGCAGACACACATAGACATCAATGTGTACATGGCCAGAGCTCTCCACATGCTGAGGGATTATTTTTAGCCCGACAGTGATCGAAATGTCAGAGAGGGTTTTATTTATTTTCTCTGGAAGGCTTGTTGCTTGAAATCCCCATTGGCAGAGGCTGACCCTGACCCTGCTGTCACAGTAGGGTCTGTCATCCAGGTCTGTCATCCCTTCCCACCCCTGAAAAAATGTGCAGTTCAGCAGGGGGGACGGTGGCTGGCCCAAAATGCCTGGCAGGGCTGGCAACCTTCAGAAGGCAAGTGTCCATCCAGCCCCACAGCCCAACCCATGCCCACCCAGCCAAGCTGCAGGTCCCCCCAATTCCCCAGGCTTTCCATATAGCAGGGAAGGTCTCAATGAAAGTACAATGGACAGCTATGAAGTGTGAAGGACACCACTGCTGGCCTTTTGAGCAGCTGTGCAGTCAGGAAGGGCAGGCAGGCCATGGGATGTTCTCACTGCCCTTCAGTGACATGAGGGACAAAATGTAACAGTGCCAAGGTCTCCTGGTGCTCTGAAAGCACACAGAGGACTCCCTGGAGATGGAGCAACCTGTTTCTTCCTGCTCCTCTGACACTCACCCCACGCTCAGCACTGCACCAGGGGCAAAGCTAAGGACAATTACACACCCACCCTGGCTCCTGTCCACCTCACAGGACCCCTTCTGCATGCAGGGCTTTGAGGTGGGACACCTGTGTCCCTGGGGTGATGGCACAGCACTGCAGAATGTGGCAGCACCCAGCTGGGCCTGCATTTCCCAAGGTACCAGAGCATGACACATCTGCTGCTACACGCATTGACAGGTTATGCACAAATTTTCCCTTTCCTTGTTAGGGAAGCAGACTCGAGGGAGAATGGCTGTTCAGAAAAGCACTGGCACATCTGAGGTAGAGATTTTTTGCTTGTTTATGGTGTCAGAGAAGAGCAGTAATGGCCTATATTCACACAATAGCAAAGGAGGGCCTTGAACCACATCCAGCTTCAGGGCTGTGACCAGTCCATAGATAACCAGGAAGAAAAGTCAGTGTTTTTCCTTCAGAACTGCCTATTTACATCTGAAAACTAGCAGAGACCTTGCCCAGGGGCTGGGACAAACAGCTCCTTTTACTGCATGCTTCCCATGAGGTTTTCCCCTCCCTCTCCAAGAGGAAATTTCCAGTAAATGAGGTATAAAAATTAACACAAGACTATGCTCCAGGGCCAGATGTAAAACTCATACAGGAAGAGTTTCCCATCCCACACCTCACCATGGCAGGCTGCCCCCAAAGCAGGTCACAGCCCTCATGGGAGAGGGAAGAGGCAGCTCTGTCTGCACCCTCGTGGTGCAGGTCAGGCTTTGGGGGTAGACCGAGGTGCCCAGACCTGCAGGCATTGCCAGCACAATCAGCCAGGCAAGATTCCCTAACAGAGGTCTCGGATCCCTCAGCAGGTCACAGTGCTGGGACACCACGTGGTGCAGCAATCCCTGGTTTCATTACAGATTTCATGGAACATGGGATGGAAACAGAGAGGAATTAGGTGAGGGGAAACCTTCTTCCTCCACCACACTTGCCACCATGCCACATCCTGAGAATAACCACCAGGACTCAGCTGAGTGGCAATCTGTAGGAAATTTTAAAGAAATATCTTTCTACTGTATCCCATTTGTCTTCCTCCTGGATTTTACATATAAGATTAGGATTTGAGCCATATGGTTTTCCTGCAAAAGTGCAGGAATTGTGCCTTCCATGGCTGACAGGCTTCTCCATGCATCCAGCTGCATGTGAAGCTTTCAAGGAGCTGTGATTGCAGATGCTGGCACAGGGGAGCAAGGCTTCATGTTTCTCCCAGCGGGCCTGAGGGGAGTCAAGAAAAAAGCTGGGTAGTTAAATAGCACTCATCAGAACATGTGCAAGAGTCAAACAGCAGAAACATCTCTCCTGTGCACACTCCTCCATAAAGCTGTATTGACACTTACCTGCTGAAATCCTCCACGTCCTGGGCTAAGCAATCCATGGACCCACAGCCATGGGCAGCACCCCTGCTGCTGCCTGCCTGCCCTCCCTAGACAAATCTTTTCATGTATCTTCTGAAAGGACATTTTGTGCTAATATGAAACAGCCAAAAACAGTGCTTTTCCAAAGTCCTGCCACCTCCATATACAGGAGGGACAAATATGGAATGGAAGGAGGAAGGTGGCACATCCCATAACTGATTTCACCTTTACTGGTACCCCTGAGCTCCAAACTGGTGTGTGTATCCACCCCACTGCAGACTCAGCCAGCTCTGCTGGGATTTGGGAGCCTATTTACCATGTGGATTTCAGCAAAGAGATTAAGTGACTTACAATGCTTTAAAAGCATGTTCCACAATATCTTTACTAAAGCAATGGTGATGTTATAGGTAATTTCTTTAAAGGAGGGTATAAACCTGGGTGGCTGACAGTCAGTTCATTATATCAGAATCAGTTTTCATTTTGGGCTTATTAATTGTTTCTCTAATTGCTTTCTCTCCCTGCTACCAGGGCAGCCAGCTGTCTGCCTGTGCCTGGAAGGCAGAGCCCTGCATAACTCATCCCTGATCTGCTAACATGGGTAACTATAAGTAAATGGTGACAGTTGGAAGAGGAGGAGGAGAGGGACTGTGCTTCTCAACCTGAGATACTCAGTCTAGTCAGCTTATGCAACAGAAGGTGACTACTGACAATCTGTAGTTATTAACTGAGCGGGACTATTTCTGATAGCTGAGGGCTCTGACCTGGCCAACATAAAACAAAATTCTCCATCTCTGAGCTGGAGATGGATAAATTGGACTAACAAGAAGTTGCCAATTATTTAAAGTAAAAAAAAATAGCTGCATGTTCTCCATTAAGCAGTATTTTTAAGCCATGAGGAACTGCTTAACTTTGAAATCTGCTGCAACTTACCCCCCCTCCCCTCTAAAATATAAAAATGCCCATTTGTGACTATGAAGGAGTCCCTTGGGAGACTGAAAGGTGATTGCAAGTGCTCCAAATGAGCCTTGGCAATTCTCACCATTTGATTTACCTCCTTACAGTGACAGTCATCCATCCCTCTGATTTAGCCCTTCTCCCTTCTGCCACCAGCTGCTTCTACCAGCATGCAGTGGGCACATTTGCCTCTGGTTCTCACAGCACAGCAAAGTCATCCAAATGGGGCCAAGCCTGGTTTAATTAATACAGCTGTCATGGAAGGGGCAGTGGTAGGGCTCACATATCTCTCCCCTTGTACCAGGGAAGCAGGAGAATCATTGAGAGGATTCTTTGGCTTGCCCTGCTAGGAGGAAACAGCACTTGCCTGGGGACCCTGCCCGTGCAGAGGGTAAGAGCTGGAAGGGAGGGGATGCTGCAGAGAGACCTTGCTGCAGAGACACAGACAGGAGTGAAAGATGCTCTGTCTTCTCCTTGTCCCTGCTGTAACCTGAATCACTCAACAAAGCATTCAGCAGCCTGCACTGCCTACAACACGATCCTCCAGGATGTGGAAGTCTGCAGGCAGAGAGAGGGAAGTAGAGCCAGTGCATAGAGCAATGAGGACCTTGGGGAGGTGAAGCTGCAGCTCCACCTCCCTGTAAGCAGGGCGTCTACCTGTGCAGGTACACATTACACACAAGCATGCTCACACACACTCACCTTTGCTAACAGCAGAGGCAGCCACAGAGTCCATGTTTTCTAGGTTTTACTTCTATATCTGCAAAAAGCAAGTTTGCTTCTGTTTCCAACTCCCTGCAATTATCGTGAAACGCCTTCAAGAGAGCAGCTCTGTCTTTTTGGCTGAGCGAGTCTTTGATGTCCAGCACTGCACTCAGATGTTCCTTCCTTTCCAAAAGGATAAGAGGGCAGGTAAGTGAACGAGTCAAGGAAAGAAAAAACAACCCTCGTTTCCAATCTCTCAGTTTTGCTGGACCAGACCAAAGACTAGAAGCTGCTTTTTGATACCCTCTGGCTACCTAAGAGGGAGAGCATATCCCAAGAGCTGTGTGGGATAAGGCTGAGCTCACAGGTCCTGAGCCCAGGGCACACAGCATCCCTGTGAAGTATTGAAAATGTTCAGCTAAGGTTATTCCTAAAAAAGACTTATATCTATCATAATAGGTTTCAGATAACTCTACATTTGACCATTTGGAAGCGTTTTTGATATCTTTTCTCCCCTCAAATGGAGCTAATTCTTGTTCATCTGGAAGGCTACAGGATTTTTGTTCTAAAGAGCACTGTCCTGCTGAGCAGAGAAATACCTTATTGGATAAAAGGCAAATGTATCCAAGCCAAACAGTTTGAAACAATCTATTGTAATCAAGAATAGTGCATCTACTCACACCAGATGACCTCCTCTGAGATCTGGGTCTTCTGAAGACTTCCTATGCCCACTTCCTGTACTATATATATACACATATGTATATATCATTGCTCTGCTGTATCAGATAAGCAGCTTTTTAGCTTAAAAGCACCTTCAAAAGTAGTAAAAAAGAAGTAGAAAAACCAGATGAAGCATAACATAATCTCTTTGTGTTTCTTTTTATTTTTTTCTTTGCCTACAGAAGTCTAGAGACTTCCCCTGCTGCAGGTTATGTCATGACTGTCATGTTGAATAGGCACTGAAATATTCATCTACCACAAATTGTCTACCCCACATTTGAAGGTATTCACACTTTTGGCCTTCACAGCATCCTGTGACAGAGAGCTCTACACTGCCATCCTGTTAAGTTGGAAAAACACAGGCACAGCACATCAGAACAAAAGATAGATGCAGTAAACTACAGGCTTTGGAACAAATGCAGTTAGGTAAGAACTCTCCTTCTTAGAAAAAGCTGTGTTTCAATTCTGTTAAGTTTCCTGTAAGAAATGTAAGTGTATATTTCTGCTGAATACACCTAGAAATTTGTGAAAATAGTTACACAAGGTTTGGTGAAGTGCTGAAGTCAAAAGTCAAGTGTTTGGAAGTTATGAAATGCCCAAGTTAAGGATGTTCTTGAAACCTACATTTGGCACATATGTGCCTGTAAATTCTGCATTCAGGTAGTACTTTTCCACAGCATTTCTGCTTTGTTGACAGCAATTGCATCCATCCTCCACCTTTACAGAAGGACATCTCAACTCCACCAGTTCATGTCTGGCAAAGATACAAACCAGGAACCAGCGAGTACATTTAAAGGGTCACTGTGCCTGGCCCAACAGACTGCAAAACTATCACAGGACTAATATTGCTGTAGGTCTCCTGGTGTCAAGTAATCATGTAAAAAAGTACAGAAGTCAAACCAATCAAAGACATTACCTGAGGTCAGGAAATTCTTCCAGAATGGGCAGAAGCGCTATTTTCATCCCCTCAGGATCAGAAGTTTGAATAAGTTCTAAAATTGCTTTTATGGGATCCTTTAGAGAACCAGCTGCAGGACCCTGGGGAGAGAAGCAATGTTGTGTTCAGGACAGGGGAAACACCACAGCATGTTAAGACCTGGACTCATGTCAGACTGGAGATCTCCCTGTGCAGGTTAGGAACTATTCAGGAGTGTCTGTGCATATCTAGAAATCTCATTTTCCCTCAGGGTAACAGAAAAGAAGCTGGGAGTAGTCACAGACTGCTTTCAGGGTGGCTGGGCAACCATTCAGCAGTGCAGAATCCCATCCTGCTTTTCCCTTGGCAGAGTTGGCAAATGTACCTCAGTTCTCCCTAAATTGCCTGTCCTTTCAGGGCCATTTCACCCTGTGGTGTGTGGTGTGCTTCTAGAGGTAAGCACAGGCCTGTGCTTGACCTACATGAAAACAAGCTTTGTTGGCCAAACATGCTGGCATTTCTGCTGCCCCAAAGCAAGCCCAGGGACAGAAATGCAACCTTAGGAAGAGGATGAGGGGACACAAATCCTCTAATAAAAGAAGTGGGAAACAGGGCAGGATAGTGTAAAGAATATGATGTGGTTTATAGATGCTGCATACGATCGACTCTAATCTGGAACGCACAGAAGGAAAAGGTCTCATCAAAAAATACACAGCATTTTTAGCAAAGCTGGAGAAGCAGAATGCAGATGAACCACCAAGAGAGAGCTTCAGGTCTTGCTCACATTTTTCATCAGTGTGGTAATGCAATTAAATTGCTTCCCTGAATTATTGATGCCACCACGTCAACAGAGACTCTGTGACAAAGCAAACCTGGTGAAACTGGGGCAGGAGAAGCCCAGGTTCCCCTGGTCTCCAGGGGGTATTAGAAACAGCAGGTCACATTCTCCATGAGGCACCTCCACATTGAATATAAATTAAAAATAATAATAATATTTGAAGACAGCCTTCCCCCTCTCCCCCTGCACTGCAGGCACATGGCATGTCTAGCTCTGCTCAGTGCACAAGCTGTACTCAGCTCCTGAGGCACTGGTACTGTACAGCTTCATACTTGGCAAGCTCACTATTACAAATGCTAATTAATTTGAAGACGTCAGATTTCGTTAAGCACTACATAGACAGGCAAGGTCAGAGGTAAACAGCCTGCAGCCTAAAGGGAATAAAAGAAGTGTCTTGTCAGCAGTGTTTAAGTGCCTTTGACACATACTGCTCTTAGGAGAGAAGCAAGGTATTTCCTAATGTGTTTTGGGAATGGAGGGGAAGGAAGAGCCCGAGGAGAGGGCAGAGCAGCCAGGGCAGGGAGCACGTGCAGCCTGTGCAGCAACTGCATGATGAATTCAGTCTGCAGCAGAGGACGACGTATTTCGCATGCATAACTGTGATCCTCATGACTGAGGATCAGGCTGTCCTCTGCAAATCACTTGTGCATTTCACCTCCAAGGCTTTCAGTGCTCTCACGCCAAGTAAGAAAGTGCACACACTGGGGACACTGGGATGCAACCTTTTTTCACCCAAGCTTAATGTAGGGTTTTAATAGATAATTAGATTTCCTGCATCTCCTTTGCACTGTTCCAGGCACATTACATTCACAACTGATGCTGAGCACAGCATTACTGGTAAACTTCAGAGTTCAGATTAGAGAACCTTCCTGCTATTCCCCATGGCTCAATTGCTCAAAGCATTGATTCATCTGTGATTGATCACTCCAGGAGAGGTGGGTCTTCAGCTAAAAGCACTGACAGCTTTCAGCTTTCCACCATGAAACTAATGCATTAATTATAATAAGTCTTACAGGATTTTAGAGAAGCCTACAGATGATCATTTTTATTTCATTTTATTTGTTGGACAAGGTAAGAATTGTTGACAAATGGCTTGCAAGGGACTCATCTGGGAGAACATAGATTTCTGGTCCCTAGCACTTAAATTGGCAAGTTGTGAGAATGACTCAGCATTTCTGAAATTATTAAAACCAGTATAGCCAAGGGGCTTTATATGCTCTGTCACATCTGAGTCCTGTTACCAGACTGACTTTGCAACCACTGCTGTGCTGCTCAGCCCACACCTTTATGAAGCACCACGCCTGGGCACTCTCAGCCTGCATCTGCTAATGAGCCATGCCAGGGACATTGCATGGCAGTGATTCTCCAACTGGACCAGCTGCAGGAGGGGATACTGCTGCCATTGCAGTCTTTGCCCTTGGGTGATCAAGGGACCCAAGTGACAACCTGGTGGCATCTGCAGATGCTGTGTGCAGCACTGCCAGTTACACCAGATTATGAGTTGAGGCTTTTTAAAGCTTCTGAAGTTGTTTCTGCAAATCAGAACCAACACTTCTGCACAAGTTTTCTTCAGAGGTGTGGCTCTGCTTTTACACCCAATCTTCTGCAACACACCTTTACCTCCTAATGGTGTGAGGTGTTTACCCCTGCAGGAAGACTCGTTCCTGCCCACAACCGTCAGCAACCACAACAGCATCAGCATGTTTTTGCCATGAGGAAATGCCACAGCACAGGGAAATGGCTCAGGCAGCCATCATCCCAGCTCTGAGGGGCTGGGAAGGGCCTGTCGGGAGGGAGAAGGCTGGATGAAGGGGTAGCAATGCACACCCCGCGTCCAGGGAAGAGCAGTCTTACAGGGCAGTCCACAGAGCAGGTGGAGATGCGGAGCAGCCTATTTGTTCCATCACTCCAGAGGCTCAAGGGAAAGCACTGCCACCCCATGTACGTACCAGAGGCCTGATGGGGGGAGCTGGCAGCTTTGGAGCTGTCTCACCAGCTCAGAGGAGCACGCCTCATTCTTGTGTCAGTAGCAGCAGTGCGAAACTTGCCTCCTCCAGTCACACATTTCAAAACCATGAACTAACAGTTTCTGACAGATCAGAAGGGCTGTCAGCACATCTGACTGTCATTTCTGTGAAGCTTCATACCCCTGTGGTAAAAACTCTTAAGCTTTTTTGCTGCTTTCAGAGTTTTTTCCTCTGCTGGTATTGTTCTTGATGACAGAGAGCAAAACTGTAACCATATCAAAGACTTACTAAGCACTCTTTAAAGATGGTTTGCATCATCCTATGATCTTCTTCTATCCTGTTGACAATCCTCCTCCTCTGCATTGAAGATGGTTTCCTGGGAGTGGTCAGGAGGGCCTGCAAGTATTCTGTAATAATGATTGCATTGACAGCCTTGACGAGGGCCTGTTCAGGAGCAAAAACACCCAGATTAACTTCCCTGCACTGAGCAAGGTTCAGACCACACCTATACCAGGGCAAACAGTGGATATTCTGCCCATGCAGATGGCTGTCCCATTTCTTTGCTCAAATATTAATTCAAAATTCTTGATCTAACACTTGGACTACCTCCAAATTGTATGTGGGTGACATAAACCTTGATGATAACTGTGGAGACATTAAATCAAAAGCAATGGGACCAGTTAGCTGAGCCAGGGCTCACTCACACTCCAGAGCTGCAGCAACACTTGGCTTGGCTAACAAATACATCACTTGGGGAGAGCTTGGGCTACAGACAAAGCCAGATGCAGCCTCCCTGGAGCACCCGCACTTGGCACAGGGCCCTCGGGGACACAGCTGTGGCTGGGCACAGAGAAGTCACCTGGACAACTCCCTGTGAGCTCCCACTACCTACTGAGGAACCCCAGTGCACAGGACATGCAGTGCCTGACAGGGACAGTGAGTGTTTCTGAGGGGAGGTGGGCTACTGCACAGAAACCACATTTCGTTAGCAATTGAAGTCAGAGCAGTTTTAGGCTGCAGTCCAAAGGTACAGGAAATCCCCAGCTCTGTCCAAAACAGACAAAGCAAGAGACAAAGAGCTCTGGCACAGTGTTTCACCACCGAGCTGCTGCTTGGCCCAGCACTAATGTGACATAATGTCCACTGACAGGCTTTGAACAACAGTAGAATAGATTCTATTTTTTTCTCTTCCATTACTTTTTTCCGTACTGCAAAATGTTTATCGAAATCATCACTGACAAAGAGACTGCAGACCTGGGAGTCCCATGCTTAGGAGGACACGTGGCAGCGGCAAATCCAGCCTGAACACAAGAGAGGGCTCCCCAGCTACCAACCTCATTGCTGAAGAGATAGACTCATGGGTGTTGTGAGATCCAAGACAAGTTGTTTAGGCTACTGTAAAGGTGAAAAAACTTGGGTACTTTGTGAGGTTATTCTTTGCCAATGCCCTGAGTGAGACACAATGCCCTTTAAGAATCTGGACTTTTCACCCCTCTGTGTGCACTCTACAACAAAGGGATAAATAATCCTTACGAATGAGGTTGAAGCACATTAGAAGCTGAGAAGATTTCCAATATAATGGTATTGGGGCAAGAGTGGGATCAGAAGGAGCCCAATGTTCCCCTCTGTATTGGGGGGGTACCTTCAGTTTCCGTATTTCTTCACTTGATTTCTCTGCTGAAATTACAGAAAGGTCCCAGCTGTCACTACCCAGCTCTGGAGGATAGAGGTACTGGACTGAGACAACTAGATATTTAAAGGTGCATTTGACAACAGAGAAAACTGCAGATTGGATTAATGGTCTAATACTGTGCCATCCAAAGGTTCAATGACTGGTTTTAGTGATTTCACAGAACCACAAACCACAGAATGGTTTGGGTTGGAAGAGACCTTAAAGATCATCTGGTTCAAACCCCCCTGACACGGGCAGGGACACCTTCCACCAGAACGAGTTGCTCAGTACCCCATCCAACATGGCCTTGAACACTTCCAGAGGTGGGGCATCCACAGCTTCTCTGGAAACTTCTTCCAGCATCTCACCACTCCCATAGCAAAGAATTTCCTCCTAAAATCTAATCTAAACCTATTCTCTTTTAGTTTGAATCCATTCCCTCTTGTCCTGTCACTACATGCCCTTGGAAAAAACCCCTCTCCATCTTTCTTCTAAGATTATTTCCTGAGTAACATCTTGTTCTCACTTTCTTACTTATTTCTTACCACATATATATCTGTTTTTTTCTTCCCAAAGGTCAAAAAGTTTTGCTTTAAGGATTCAAGGATGTGGTCAAAACCATTCTCACACTTTTTGAAGTGGTCCTTCAGTGTTCCCTGAGGAAAAGAAACAGACAGAGTCAAAGGGTGCACATGTAGAGACACCACACAAACAACAGACACAGATTATTGTGCCTTTGCTCTTTCTGCTCTTAGAAACAGACTTCTCCACAAACTGCAGCATCCTGTGCCTTTATTTCAAAGAAAAGCAAAACATGAAAGAAAGAAACAATTCCAACTCAGGAAGGATGTACTAAGTTCTTAAGCCCAGAAATGGAAGACTGAAAACCTGAGCCCTAGGTCTCCTGTTCCCCCCTAGGGTTGCCCATGCTCCTTGTCAGACCCACCCCCAGTTCCCATATAGATGTGTGGGCCCATGGGACAGGCTGGCAATGAGCTCTGGAGACCAAGACTGCACAATGTAGCCAGAGTTTTCCTTGTCATTTTCATCTTGCTGCCTTCAGCGTGCCTGAGGGAGCCTGTGCAGTGAGGATGAAGATGCTCAGGGGAGCTTCCCAGGGAAATGCACAGGATCACACACTGTTAGGAGCCTGGAATTCTGTATTTTCCAGACACAAGGGTGAAGTGTATCTGGGCTAATAGGCTGATACTAGAAAGTGTGAAGGGAGGGGACCTTATCTCAAGGGAGGGACACATTTCTGGTCAGCCTTCTCTACATCCTGACTATCCAGCACAGCACTGGGCCCTGAGAGTTATCACTGCCCTGGGAAGATGCCATCTGCTGGGAATGAATAGCTACCAGGTGAAATTCAGCTTTTGAGATCTGGGTAGCACAACAGCAAACACTACAAACAGTGAAACTGGGATCCCAAAACTGGGAAAGGTGAAGCTGTCCATACACAGATTCTGACAAGACAGAGGAGAGTACTGGGCTTGAAGGCCAAACTATGGCTTCACCCTTTCCAAATCAGGACATGAGAGGGAAGTGCATGCCAGCCATATGGTCTGAAAATAGTCAGAATTAAAATGGGTCTTCCATACCTTAACTTTAGAAGTGATGGTCTGCAGAAAATGCTCCATAATATCATCTTCCATCCTGTCTAGAAATCCATTTACTTTAACATTCTGGCCAGTGCTGACACTGCAAATGTATGTTAGCTTATGCCAGACAGTTCTGTAAAAAAATAAATATGGAAAGTATTGATTAGATCAAATCATTCTATTCTCTCAGATCAAAACTCTTTCTACTATAACCAACACAGCTGTCTGGGTAATTGAATGGACACATGCTCAGGTCCAAAGCTAGCTCAGTGACCCACATTTTTGCACTCATTAAGACACTGCCACAAGAACATGAAAGCTCAGTGCACGCAAATGCCACTTGTATCCACCACTAGTGAGATCAGAACAGTAAAAAAAAAAAGTATTTTCAAAAACAAGTAAGCATGAAGCAGCCTCAACAAACAGAGTCTAGGTGAGCATTCTGTGTGCCTTCAACAACCTACATATACAAGACAAACAGTTGTCTTCCATCAGAAGATAGTCTTCCAGTCAGCAAATCCCAGTTAAAAATATCACCAGCTTGAAACCAGACATTTTACATTCTGGAAAGGCTCAGTGTACAACTTCATTCTCAGTAAAGCTGTAAAGGATTACATAAAAGAGACTCATAAGCATTCAGTCTAGGATCTAGCACCAGCAACATGTAAATACAACAAACAAAGCAGCTACCTAGGCTCAACACAAGGCTCTGATGTCAAGTAATCACTGTGCATATGTTGGATTTTGGCATTTTGCTGACTCCAGAGATCCCCAGATAACTTTACACAGGAAGAAGAGAAGCAACCTTGTTTTCTCCATTGCTGCAAGTGCTTCTGAAATTAGCTCGTAGGTGCAAACATCCTCCTCCACCCTTCTGTGCTTTATTGCTTCCCTCCTTCCTAGCAACCCCAGGGAGAGCCTGGCATATTCCATGGGGTTTCATTCAGCAAAGCACTTAAGTTTGCACCTACCAAGTGCACTAGCACACACTCGTCAGCATAACCTTTATGAGGCTTTCCTGCTGAAGGACGATTAGGCCAGGGAAAGGGACAACATCGCAGCCCACAGTGGAGTTAGCCAGGATAGTGTCCCCACACGTGACACAGCACTGCTGCCTGCCTCCTGCTCAGTGCAGGAAAGGGGAGATGGCTACAGCCCCTGCACCTGCAGGGCCTGGGAGCAGGCAAAAACTGGCAGTACAGCCCTGCCAATGTAGCAGTCAAGGCCCTGGCCACAGTCCCCATCTGAGCCTCCCTCTTTCTGGAGCAGCCAGGGCAGTTCTGAAGGGGTCTTGCTGACAGCAGCTGGCTTCCTCCATGCTTAAAGGCTGGTGTGCACAGGGTTGGATGACCAGATCCAGCTGGAGGCAAGACTGGCTTCATACCAGAGTCAGAAGGAGGTCAGATCAGCAGAAAACTCGTTTTGCTCCCCATGTCACAAGGCTCTGTTTTCTAACCTGAGAAGGCAGCAGTTCTCCAGGATTCGTAAGCTGCTGCAGATCTGCGAGCAGCCATCAAGCTGGAGAAAGCTTCTTACTTCATCTTCATAGCTAAATTAAAACAGGAAGAAGTACCTTTAATCTGGTGTGCTACATAACACATCTGACAGCAACAGCAAACTGAAGAAATAGCCTGTGATTAAGGTAGGATCTACAGCATGACAAAGTCTCTGCCCTGCCCAGCTGGTGAGGAAGAAAAACACAGGAACAGCAGGGAGAGCCCTTGAGCTGCCTGGGTACCTCTGCCAGGGACCAAGAGGCTGGAGGTTGATTTACAACACTTCCTTCTGGGAAGCACCTCAGGCTTTGCCGATAAAGCTGCAGAACAAATTCTCAGCGTGTATGAATAACCCACACGGTCTCTGCTTTGTCAGTCTCACAAACATCTTCTGGACAACTCTATTTTATAGGAACTTCCTTCCTCTTATCATGTGGAGGGCCAAGGATCTTAAATCTCCATCTGAAATACTACCTACAATCAACAGTCCTGGAATTTTCTGCTGCGGGGGATACACAGGGAAAGAAATACCCAAGAACAAAAAGCAGATGAAAGGAGTCAGAGGAAGTGGTGAGAAGCCAGATGAGAAGAAATTCATCCTCCTATGAGAACTAGGACAGAGCAGAGCTCTCCACCCTCCCACAGAGCCAGCAGAAAGCACTGTGCCTAGGAAGCACTGCCAGGGTAGCAAGGGCCAGGCCTGGGCACTGGACACATGGCTGACCCTCTTTCCTCGTGTGTTTAGGGTTTGACCCCCTCCAGAACACCCCCCAAGGCTTTATCCTATCCCAGCTAGTCCAGATACACTTTGTGCCCTCAGCTTTAGTCCAATAACAAATACTGAGCACACAAACAGCAATGAAACACTGTCTCTCCAGTAACAGTTTGATGAGAAACAGCCATCAAGATCCAGGTGAACACATCATCACCAGCATTATCATCATCACCAGCTGCTTCATCAGAATTACTTTCTTTTGAGCATTACAAATGTTACCATGGAGGAAAACAGCATCTTTCCTACCTCTCCAGGAACTTCAGGCACTCCTCCAGGCACTCAGCTTCCACTTTCTCACTCAGGCTCTCGCTGACCCTCCTGGCAGTCTCTGTCTTCTCTGTTAGTATCTGTGGATTTCAACGTGTGAGAGGAGAACTGGCCAAAGCCATTTGTTCCCTATGCAGTGAACAGGAATACATCCCACTGCTCACCCTGCAGCAAATCCCTCTGCCCTCTAGGCAACAACTTCTGCTTCAGTTTTGAGAGCCCTCATGGAAACAAATGTATTTTTCATCAGCCTGATTGTAATGCCTGACCCTACACCTTTGCTACCACTGTTTTTGTTGTGGTCAGCAGGCCTGTGCTTGGGGAAAAAGCTGTCTCTGCAGATGTTCTCTGCTGGCCACGTCCAGCCTGGCAAGTCAGCTCATACAGAGACCTGCCATCTGCAGGAGCACCTGTGCTTCTACCTGACTCACCCTCACAGATAAATTTGGGTGCAGCCACTAAAAAGAAGGTTAGGCAGATCTAACTGCGTGCCCTGCACCTCTGCCAGGGTCTCTACATGGGATACCTGGAGAGGGCAGATGTCACCTTCCCAGCTATCACCCCTCATGCCTGACACAGAACTGTGTGTTAAACCCTACAGCACATGTTCTGCCCCACTGACGCCAGCTGGGTGGCCCAGGTGTCTACAGGAGGTGGGCTATACCAGACAGCTCAAAATTCACCCCATATCAGGCAGGCTTGAGCAGGTGGCAACTTAATGCTGCCCATTAGTTGCTCTGTGGAAACAAAAGCTTGCAAGGGGAGGAGAGCCAGATGGATAAAAGGAGACAGATGGACCCATATGCTGTGCTCTCCCAGTGCTCCTCAGCCAGAGACAAAGGGTGACTCACATCATGAATGGGTTTTTCCACTGCTCATAACAGATATAAAAGCTCACCCAAAGGGACAGGATAAAATATGCCACCCCAAAGTGTCAGAAAACCACAGCTGATGAGTTTCCATGACATCTTGTTCATTTTCTAACTGAAGTTTAAGTGTCAGCCTGAGAAAATTGAGGAGGTGGTAATTTCATAAGGCTTTCCTATTAATCTAGGCTTTTCTATCACTCACCCCAGAGCATTCAAACCTGTCAGTTACATATACAACTGAAAGAGTGAAACCACTCATGCTGAAGCATGGACAGATGTTACAGATATGAGGACTATGGGATTCAAACCAGACTTTGTCCTAGTTTCTGTTAGAAAACTTTCCACTGTAAACCAGGAGCAGAAAGAAAAACAGCTTGGTAGCTAAAAGTCACCCTAGAACAGGTACATCACTGGGTACATCACTGCTCCATTGCTCCAGCAGATACAGGGCAAGGCAAGGAGGAAACAGTCCCTGTTGAGAGCTCTGCATTGGGTGCCTGAGTCTGAGATGGGCCAGAAAAGCCAGTGCTTGCCAGCTAAAGCTGTACCCTCACAAGGAAAACCAGCTGCTGTTGATCTGCAATGCTTCCAATGCCTGAGGCTGCCTGCCATCCCAAAGGACCCTGGAGCTACTTCCTTCTGTCATGGCCTGAAATGGGACTAGTGCTGGGGTGGTGGAAGTGGAAAAGAAAGATACAGTCATGGCAGCCTACAATCTGCCCCGATATCTAGCATCACTTGAGCCCACATGTAAACACCAGGATTTATTTTAATCCTTCTGCAGGTCTTGATCCAAACATCCTCTGCCCACAGTATATGCTGCTCATAAATCAGCAGGGTGTGCTCCTGCAATGCCCTTGGAGCACTCGCCTTTGCTGTGCTCTGCAGATCCTCTCAAACTGCCTGACCCACCAGGGCAGCAGTCTCAGCAGGGACAAGCAGGGAGCAGCCTGCCTGCATTTTGCACTGCCAGACATGGGGCCCTGCCATGGCTTGGCAGCTCTCCCTGCTTTTATAAAAGTGCTCTGTAGAATTCACACAGAGCAGACTGGGTAACATACACTACAACTTCCCAAATGGTTACATGAAGATCCAGGCACATGTATGAAAATGCAGCTTCAGCTTGAATCAGCTCAGGCTGATCCTTAGTTTAGTAAGGGGATTTCTCTTTATGTATGCCCAGGATGAAAACAGGTTTGGGAGCAAACAGACACAGCTTAAGTATGGCAGCCAGCTTGCAGGTTTTTAACACATTGAGCTTAGCCTGAGACATGCAAAACTTGGTCTTGCCAAATACCCACATACTTGTGTACAAAAACACAACTGCCCCAAAGTACGGGAGCTTTTCAGTTCCCCCCAGTTTACCTCAATGACTGCAGCATCTGCACAAGGGGGTTTCCCAATATCAAAGGCTTCTTTCAGCGCTTTCCCTACTTCCTTCTAAATGATAAAAGAAAAATAAAAAATACAGTTAAGATACAATGGCATTCATACCGAGGTAGGATTCCCAGCCTCTCATTATGCATTTGGACTAGATGAATTTCTGCCTCTATTTTTTTGGCTGTCTCATTTAACCCAAAGCCTGGCTATTTTCCAGCTGACCTAATAACATTGTTCTGTTTTGTTCTACATTGTTTGTTTGAGTTTAAATGATTTGCAGCTTTCTTTCATCCCAATGTCAGCTTGGGTTATCTACAGTCTTCCCTAGTTAGCTTAGCTCAAATGAAGGCGCCCACACAGCAAAACAATGCTTAGACACATCTCCATCAGCTACTGTAGCTGAGATTTTCCACCCTTCCTCTCTCCAACCAGCACCCACAGAAACCAGCCAGCATTAATTAAAACCATTCCCTTGCTTGGGCCAGGGACTTGAGAGTGCAAAGAGGAGCTGGTTTAGTGTTTAGAGCTACTGTCATGGTGAGATGGGCCCCATGAGGCTGCACGATGGGAAATTTCCCAAGACTTGGCTGGTTTATGCTGGTTTGAATGGCTGTAATTGTAACACTGCAGAGAAAGGGCTTGTTGCTTAAAACATGATCTGACCTTTATAGAAGCTTTAAACTCAAAAGTCTGGCTTGATTATTTATTCTTTCATTTCTAATTCTTCCTCCAAGGAATGTAAAGTCTGGTCTCCCATTTTGGTCTTTGTTCTCTTCTGGCTGATGAATTAGGAAATTTGTGTCTGTCAGTTGAAGAATTTTGCCAAAAGTATGTTAAAAACAACCACTCTCCCATAGTCACTGAAAAGTGTTAATCAAAGACAAATAAGCAGTTGTAAACAATCCAGAAAAATTCCTTTCCTCACAAGTGCCATCACCTGACTGTGAGCAAATGTGTGAACACGATGTGCTGAGATAGCACATCCCAGCTGAGCTGCACAAACACTTCAAGCCTGTCCCCCACAATGGGACAAAGCATGGTTTAGTGAGGAACTGAAAGGCAATTAATAACTTGTTGAGGACAACACTTAGTTGTTTTGGATCAGATGATGTGTCTGAATTAGAAACAATTTGCTTGTCTGTAGCTCTTGTAGTGATACCAGCAGTTAAATCACCAAAGCTCCAATGTGGAAAGGACCAAAAGTTCTGCTGTAATAAACAGGTCCAGTTTACTTTTTGTTTCTTCCTGTCTGACCAAAAGTGATCCTTTGCAGGTCAATGTAAATAACCATAAGAATGAACCCTCTCATCATGCTGGAAGGTCTGTCTTGCACTCTTGTCAAATTCCCCAGCACAGCAAGGGCAGAGGTGACAGACTGGCAACCCCATCAGCAGCATCAACATTTTCAGTTCACCAGCTTTGCAACCTCAAAGGCATAAAGTTCTCCTGCCCTGTGTCCAGAATGAGGGGAATGCTGCCTGCATGCAGAGCTGGCCAAGTTCCCCACATTGGAGTTTCAAAGTGGTTTTGAACCCCACATTCATCTGGGCTCTCAGCACCTTCAGATATGCTCACAATTCTCACCACTCATTTCTGTTTAAAGTGCTTTTAGTTTGCACAGATATCAGGCTGCCACAGCCAGCGATAAGCCAGGTATTCATAAGCAAGGTAAACCATGGCTTATTTTGGTCAGGATCTTCTCATTCTGAAAAATTTAGTCATCCATTGAAGTGGCAAAACACACATCATGTGATTTAGTCACAATTATATAAGGCAATTGTTTGGAGATAACAACAGGATATTTGCTTAATAACAACTTCCTGTATATTAGCATAATGAAGGGTTGAATTACCCTAGAAGCAGAAATAGAGGGATAAAGCAGGTTTTAGAAGCTGTGCCACTAAGCTGAAGAGACAATCATAATTTTTCCATATGGAGTCAGTTTATGTCCACTTAAGCTCATTAGCTTGAATCTGGAGCTGGTCCCAAGCTGGCCCGGTTTGATGCGAGCTGGGGCAATGTTGTGCTACTGTCCAGCACTTGCAGCTCTGTACTCTCTGTACAATGCAGCAGCACAGAGAGCTGCCATGCTTCAGGATCCAAGGTGGCACGAAAACTCAGGGCAGCATGGCACAAGAGCTCATAGCCACTGCCAGACTGAGGTGAGCCTGCTCAGCACATGGTGTATCAGGAAAGAAGAAATCCCATGGTTAAGCAAAAGCATTCTTCAGCTATTACATTAGAGGGAACTAAAAAAAAAAAGTTAAATTTCCCATCACTGTTAGTCAGCATCTTTGAGGGCTTGTCAATGACTCAGTGACATGCTCTAGGATAACCTCAGTGGCACTACCCTGAGTTAAGTCACTTCCTTCATTGAAGCAAGTGCTAAAAAAAGAGCTTAGAAAGATGTCGTCTTCCCCAGGGTAATGATTAGGAACAGCCCATAAAGATACTTAAACACTGAAACCAGTAGGCTTTAAGCATATTGTCACCAGCTGGCACTTCTACTCCCATGTTTGTGACTACCTTCGTGTTCTCCTTCAGGGAATAAGTCTTGAGGAAAATCTCTGCAATTTAGAGTACTTTCCCTGGCATGACTCAGCACTTTGCCATGCAATCTCCCCTCCTCTGCTCCCCAGGGGCTGGTGGAAATGGAAAGCAAGAGAGCTGAATGTGGTAACTCCTGCTGTTGCATTTCAGCTTTAGCTGAATAAAAGAGGCCCCGCTGAGTTTTCCAAATAATGTGGTTTCCTCTGGAACTCCCCATTGCTACAACCCATCTTCCCTGCTTCATTTGTATTCCACATGTCTCAACAGAATTCTTCAAAGGGGGAGCTTTGCTGAGAAAAGGAAGATGCTGCAGCTGCAGGGCTGGAGTCACCTGTGGGATCAGAAAGCAGGATTCTCTGGAGGGCTGCTGGGTGGGCACCAGCTGCACATTTTCTCGTGCTGAGCTCTGGAAATAATCTTTGCTCTAAGCTCAGCAGTGTCAGTCCAGCAGGCCAGAGAGGACTGTGAGCAGTCCACACACAGACAAACTTAGCTTTGCTGAGGCAAAGCAGCTGTAAAAAGAACCCCAACTGTTGCATAGGATGGGATCAGTAACAGATGGAGAAAAGATGAACAGCATCTTGAAACTGCCCTCAATAAGGAAGTGGGTTTCACCCATAGCCTCTTTTTCCTCCAGATAAATGGGCTTCTGAGCAGAGCAACTGCAGCTCTCTGAACATGCAGCAGTGGGATGAAGAGAGATTTGCAGATGTCCCAGCATTTCCTTGCTAAGGAGCAAGGACAAGGCAGCATGCCTTTAGCAGCAGGCAATCATGAATCTTCACACCTGGGCTCTGCAATGAAACTTGATCAAGATGGAGACCTTGGGGCTCACACAGGCCTGAGCAGAGCTGGCTATTTAACAAGGGCACCCCTTAATTTAAAACCACAGGAATAAAACAGGCAGATTGGCTCCTGAGTTCTTACCCGTGCGATTGCAAGTAACTTTTCCTCAGTCTTCAAAATAATCCACACGAGGCACTGTGCACCAAGGGAAAGGCTGTGCTGGGGGATGTGCCCGGGTCTCACACATGCCTGGCTGCCACTGTGTACAGAAACAAGAGCTCAGCCAGAGGGGCAGCTTCCCACAGGTCCACAGCGTCACCTGCCTGGCACCCCCTGCTCGGCACCACAGCCCCACACTGAGTAAACAGGGTGCCCTGCAAGAACCCAGCAGTGTTTGCCATGCTTGGACAGCCACAGCACAGTACATGATCTTTGCAATGGCCTTCTGCCAACTTGTCTTTTGTGCTGTTTCTCTTCCTTCTTCCTACATTTGCTGCCCAAGTTAAGCTTTTTGCTTGTTCCCCTCTCCCCTTCCCTCACTGCTGCTGCCCAGTTCCTTCCTAAGGTTGAGGAGAGTCTCCCAAGCACACTTGCATGAATGCACAATTTTACAAGTGTCACATATTCTCTCTGAATGGAATAAGGAGCAGCTATATACCAAGACAACTGCATCTATGCATGAGCTTTCATAGAGGTTGTAACTGTATTTAGAGAGGAAAAATCAGATGCTGAAGTCTGGCATCTCTGCTTTTCTCATTTCCCCTTTTTTCACTACCATCTGACTAATATAGTCACTGGTCTTACTTGTTTGGGTTCTTTTTTCTTGAAGGAATTCTGCATTTATATAAGACATTTTTTCCTATATTTGACTTTTCTTTATATAATTAAATTATATAATTTTTCACCTCCAATTTTATTAAAGTTTTCAATATTTCATCAATCCATTACTCCAAAATTTTACTATTTTAAAAGCAGCAGTAAAAGGGATGCCTCCTGACCACATCTACCACGTGCCTGATGATGGCCAGTGTGTATCCACCACACTGCTTCCCTCCTTCAAGCACTGGCTGGGGGAAGAGCCCACCTGATGAACTGCTTATGAGCTAATCAAGGCTCTGTAAGGGTAATTAATACAAGCAACAGAGAAGCTGTAGGCCTGGATGAAAGCAATCAAATAATCCAAAAAGGCTGAGAACTATTAGGGCATAAGTAGATTGGAGCTGCCAAGTAGCAATTAAATCATGGACACAGAGAATCAAACACCTCATGCACGATAAAAAAAGAAATCACAAGAAAGTTTCAGGCTTTGATGACACCCACAGGCTTTGAATTCACATTGGGCCAAAGGGTCCCAGATGTGCCACTCTTCAGAGGGAAAGCCATGTCTGTTTCCCCAAACTGAGGCAGGAATGTAATGATCTGTTACATGTTTTTCCTGTGGTCTGATCACTAATGAAGGAAATACAGAAACAACTGGGAAAACTGCAAGCCAGATACAGCAGTGTGAGAACCAAGGGCAGAACAAGAGAAATCCATAGAGCACCAGGCTGACACATAAAGACCAGGGAAAATTTCTCTGGGGTAATTGGAGTATTATGGACCTTGCTAAAAAAGGCTTGATGTGAGGAAAGAAATTATTCAATAAAGCAGAAAATTTTGTACATGTCCGACAGGAGTCCAGCAGAGAAATACCTGCCCATCTCAGGTAAACCCCTGAATCTGATATTAAGGATTTAAAAAGTGGCAGTATTGCAATGAAAAAAGGCTCTGATTCTAGGAGCACAGAGGATAAAAGAGGCAGTGGGCAAACCTAAACTCGGCAAGAGTCCTGATCATCACTGCATTATCAGGAAGTGGGGACTGTTCTCAGAAACAAAAAATAGATATATAGAAAAAATGTAGGAAAAAAGTCCCTCAGACATACCTTTTGTACATTTTAATACTCCATTCATAAATTAAAATATACTGGCTGAAGCTGAAACAGTTACTGTCAGTAAGTGTGGTAAGGTGAGAACACAAAGAGGCATGACAGCAGCGGGCATAGGTGACAAGCAGTCCTGCTTCCTTGAAGACATCACTTCTGTGCTCCAGGCTGGGGAGAAATGTCATTTCCAGATGACTCAGGTGCTGTTTTAGTGCAGTCTCAGCTGTGTTAGTAGAGGAACCAAACAGAGGAATCTGGGCAGTCATGTACTGCATTATTTTTTCCTCCAGATCTTTTCTCCAGAAGTTTGGACTCCAGGTGGAAACAGACTCCGTCTCTAGGCTGTTGCCAAGCCTCTCTGCTTCCTTCTGCTTCTGCCACTTCAGTGATTCCCCCACTGACTGCAATGGCTCCAGGAGCATCCTATCACTTCCACTGAGCATTTCTCCCACTACAGTCCACATTCGTTCAGCCAGCAGCACATAAAGTGATTCAGACTTTCCTACACCATCATTTCCAGAATGCTCCAGATTATGAATTTGATCACAAGCTTCCAAAAATTTTCCTTGCTCAATGAATCTGCAGATGGTTTCCTCTGCAACAGAATAAGAACACAACTTGCTGTTTGTTCACTTGTCTATAGGATCCATCACTTTGATATCCAAGTTATGAAGTATCTAGTTTATATGTATTCCAAAATTCCTCAGGATCTACTCAAGATCAGCCCACTTAAGGTCTAGCACTAGCATCTCTCAGTTTCCTCAGGGCAGGCACTTCTTTGTTTCTAAATTTCTTTCATCCTTTCTCTTCCAGCTTAACCAAGCCTGCAGATTAGTCTGCAGCTTTCTGTCATCATTCCAGAGACCTCCTCATGTGAGCAATGTAAGAAATGTACCTTCTGTCCAGAATAAAAGAATTAAAGAAACGACATCTTCTGAACAAGCCAACAGCTGAAAGTCAAGCCTGGAAGGAATTCTCTGCCTCCTCTACAGAAACCCTGGCAGGACCAAAGTGCTGCAAGCTCCCTTAGAAGGGAGATTTGCAGTGCTGCTTGTTTCCAATGTATCTTACCTAGCACATCCAGCCAACAAATAAGAGTTAAATGTACTCTCACAACAGCTGCACAGAGCTGCAGGGTTTTTTCCATGTGTTTTATAGATTACAAGTTCGAGCAACAAAGGGTTAAGGTTTGTCCAAGGGTATCTGGAGCAGAGCCCAGAGGACAAATTGAACTTGATGAGAATGTAGGGAAAGTTAAGTAAAGCCAGAAGCAGTGGGACTTAAATAATTTAGGATACAACTTTGGGTGTAGAGTGAAGAATGAAAGAGTATAAGCTACCACTGTGTTTTGCCTGTATCCTTCCTATCTTTCCTCTGTGAAAACATCTAATATGTGCAGTAAGAATTAAATTGAACAGGACTGGAGGGAAGAACATGACATAAAATGAAGAAGGGTTGATGCAAGGATCTTCAGGAAAGCAATTGGCAAGTTATTCAGAAGGGGTCTACGAGCTGCACCCATCCTGCCTCGATACATGCAATGCATAGGAAAAGTTTCATTGGCACAACCAGCCCATGTACCACCCACCTCCCCCTCCCATCTGTGGAGGAACAGCACAGTCACACCAATGGGGTGTCAGTCACACGTACATCAGGAGTCTTTGCAGAGATAAAAATAAGAGCAGTAGAGAGAAACATTTGTGAGGCAAATGGAAATACAGAACTGTCCAGAGTAGCAAGTGTACGGTTCAGAAGGGACAAGAATTCAAGTGAAGGATGGGAGGAGGGGAGTGGAAAGCACCAGAAGCTAATGAAAAACAAGAGCCTGTGGGGCTGGGAGGGGCAGAGAAGATCCAGGCCTGGACCCAGAGGTAACTTCAAGGTTACCTGCAGGCGTTCCTCTCTCCACTCCTTTCCTACCGGTTGGCCTCTTCAGCAAATTCTCTGCCACATCCTCAGCAACAGCCTTCTCCACCATCTCCTTCCCACCAACCACAGTCTTCAGCAATTTGCCTGCCAAGGTTTTCAATTTCCCTTTCCTCTTTGCCTCCTGCTTCTTTCTCTCATCATGTGTGGCCTTGGGCAGTATTCTTGCATTTTCCCCAGCCATCTTCTCCCCCTTCTTGTTGCCTTCTCCCACAAAGGCTGCCCAGGAATGCTTTGTCTTCCTCATGATCTGAGCAGATTCAGGTGCTTTCTGTCTAACTGGGAATACTATCAGAAGAAAACATGAGAAACACTTCTATGCAAAGTAATCTAAGCGTCTATCTCCCAGAGAACTTGTCTCTTCTTTGATTTATTTTTTTCTATGCAGCTACAGGCTTCAGCTGCCTTTGAAAAAGTCTAACCTGGTTCCTGTCTGTGCCAAGTGTGGACACTTTTATAGGCTTCCAGCCCTCTTATGCAATCCTTCCCTCTTCTAGGTAAATAATGTCAAAAACCCCATACATAATCTAACCACAACCACTGGGGGAAAGCCAGGGGGATTTTTTGCATTTTCTAAATAATTAAAATATCCCTGCACTGCCAGTTATCTTGATGACAATCCTATCAGTTTAAGGGAGTTTATTAGTAATAGTTTCTATGAAGCACACATCCTTTTCCACCGCACACCCAGGCTGTACTTGAGTTTTTCCTTGGCAGGGAGATCACATCTGGATTTGGAGCCAAGTTTTCCCTCATCTCCCAGCAAGCCTAATGCTAGCCACCAGGGATGTAAGGGCCCAGAGAATGGGGTTTGTTTTCCATGTTTTAATAACACCATTCAGAGGAGATAAGAGCGATCTCAGCTTTCTGGAATGTGCAGTATGCCAGCAACTATGTACACTGTTATGTATTATTTTAAATTTATATACACACACATGGATATAAATGGCATAACATTTCAGCAATCCACCATATATGTGTGTGTGGGGGGGTGTCCATTTGTGTATGTCCACATATGGGTCAGTTCACCAGCCAATATCCATCCACAAGTGAAGAAAAAGGAGATGTATGTCTGCTTAGCATGAGGTCCATATTGGGCTGCTAAAGATTTTGACCATAAACCACAGCAAAAATTCCTCCACAGAAAGTATCCTTTAAATCCAAGAGCTTGCATTTTAAATAGATTTTTTTTTAAAAGTCCCTACATTGCTGTGGGATCTTGGAGAGAAGTTGAAATGCTGTCCTTACCACACCCTTCTTGCACGAGAATTACAAACTGGGTTTAATTCTCCATTCCATTATTATAAAGATTAATCAAAAACTTGAGGATTTTAATCAGCTGAGGACAATTTGTATTAATCATTACAAGCTATATTGATTAAAAACTATACGCTATGCAAAAATCATTTTGGGGGTATGAATTTAAGGGGTGATTTTTCCTCATATCCTCTAGACTGTTTCTAATATGTTAATTCATATTTCTGGGTTTAATTACCTGCAGTTTCTTCCAAGATTTTCTATGTTTTCATGATAGTAAGATTACACTGGTTTGCTACTTGGAAACCAAGTAAATGTTATGTTGTTCTGGTTCTTTTATTGGTGCTTAATTCCACCAGCATGTTATCACAAAGCTGTTTGATCCATTAGTAACAATAGGGAGGAGGAAATAAATACATTTCATTTGGAAAGAGAAACAGAAATTCCAGCAGTGGTCACACATTTGACCTGCTGCCAGTAGGAAATACTGAGGTTGCAAAATACAGTGTTTTCCCAGCTTGTGAATAAAGTTGAAAATTGACATTCCATTTTGACCTTAATTTTTAATCGGCTGAAGTTAAAATGTTTCATTTGGAATGTTATAGCTGCGCAGTATATGAATACAAGATGGAGTAAGAGGGTCAGTACTGAGAGAAGCATTCCAGGCATGCTGAAACCCTTCAGCAATATTTTCCCATGAAAATTCCAACACAATATGTTTATGTTTCACTTCATCAGCATTTTTCCAACAAGCCTGTCTCTAACAAAAACCATTTCCCTAGACTTCTCCATGGAAGGAAATTAGATGTCAAAGTGCCAGTCCTGAAGGCAAGACTCTCTGCAGTACACAGATTTTGAACACACTTACAATTGCAGATCATGCCCTAAATGTGACAGCATGATGTGTGGGAATTGCTGTGTTTTCCCAGAAAGCTTCTTCCAAGGGAATACAATACAAGCCTGTGGGAAGAGGGGAGTGACTGCAGAGATGGACTGACACCCTGAGGCTGGGACCAGCTCTTACTCCATGGACTACTTGACCCACTCAATCAAGGGATTGTCAGACTCCCCAAGATGACTGTGTCCTCAGGGCACAGCCCACCCGAGCACTGCAGCACCAACAACCCTGATGGCTCCTCTGTCCTGCCTTCCCCTCGCTCACAAACCAGGGCTACCCATGTGTGTAGGCAGGGCAGGCCATGGCCTCCAGGGGCAGGCAGCCAGGAGCACCCTGCAAAGGGACAGCAGGATGGGGACGGTCAGTGTGACCACGGGTGCTGAGCCCAGCAGCAGCAGGAGGTGATGCCCTACCAGAGCAGCAATCCATGGTCACCCACTTGCACCCCCTGCCCACAATTGCTCTGGGTTGAAGGATGCTGTCACTGAGGCGAATGCAGCCTTGCAGGAGGGGACATGACACCAAGGAGGTGCCCAAAGGCCATCAGCAGCTTGCTTTTCTGGGCCTGTGTGCATTAACAGCACATGGCAGGGGGTACACATCTGTCCCTTCTGTCTCTAATGCTATGTTACTGCCCAGGCTAAAGTTCTGCAGTTAAAACATGTTATTTGAGTCTCTAGGAACATCAACTACCACAGTACTCCCATGGATGGTGTTATGCCAAAACAGGCAAAGCTTACAGGCTACACCTTTACATAAAAGTGCTGAGACCAAACTAGAACAGAGGTTTTTCACAAAGAGTTTTACATAATACAAAGGGGATTGTTTGCTGTCCAAAATCATTGTTTTGGGCAGAGGAACTGGGGCACAGCCACGTTTTATCTGCTCCTTCCATGGGCTCCTGAACTGCTCGCCCAAGGGGAGCCATTCCAAGGAAAGAAGGGCAATAGGAAACCACAAGGACACAGGACCAAGAACAAGGACAGTTCTGCTTCTGAACAAACTCCTTTGTCAGGTGTACCAAATTGCTTTCTTCTCCCTCCAAAGCCACTTCTTGGAAGCCAGCCCTCTCCTTCCTGGTGTTTCAATGCCTCCATTTATCCACAGTGGATGTTCTCTAGCAGGGTCATTCTCCCTGCCATGACCCTTGCTATGCTTACTGTGAAAGAGGAGCAATTTGTCTCCTAGGAACATCCCAGCATTCAGGAGTTTCCCTCATTGCCTGGAGCTCCTGGAAAAGCCCACAGCCTCCCCACATCACTGAGACTCTGTCTTCCTATCTTGGAAAAACTGTAACTCCTTTGTCTTTGGGATTTTCCATTAAACAAGTGAATATCTTGGGTAAATTTTTATATTGTTTCTCTGTTGACTTAACTCTTTATCTTGCTGTTTCCCATTTCTTCTGCCTATAGAGATACAATCTCTTCATAATAAGTGGATTGTGTGCCTGACTTGAACAATAGCTGTTTGGTCTGGATGCTAATCGGATGAAGTCAGACTATTAGCACTACAAATTAAATGACTTTGCAGGAGTCCAATTGCATTAATATTCCAATTCCAGCAATGCAGTGATGCCCCTGCTTGCTTTGCAGGGACATTACACGAACACAGTCAGGCATAGACAATGGAAACTTTGTGCTCAGTAGCATCTGTTATATGAAATTCACTTGGTCCTAACAGGCAGGCGGATCTGCAGTATCTGGGGAGAGAGGTTTTCCAACTCCTTTTGTTTCCAGAACATGCTGGTACTTTCCACCACTTTGAACCAAAGGCATGAAGCATGGCAGAAAGAAATATTGATTATGATGATAAAACATGCAGAGTATGGCACAGAAAGTTGTTGGCTCTGTAGGATATAAATCCATGCAAAAGCACTCTGTGAAGCTATGCTGCAGTCTGACAATGTGTTCCTCCGCTCACACACAGCACCTTTGATTTCATCAGCAATGGAAGAAGAGCAAGTCTCTATTCCTAGCAAGGCAGGTTTTTTTGGAGAGAGAGAAAACAAATAAACTGACAAAGAAATAAAACAAAAGCACCTTCCCCTCACATTTGACATTGCAGCTGGCATTGCCATCACAGTCATATGCAAGAGGTGACTTTGTCTATTGAGGACAGTTAGATGTTTATCATCCTGGGGAAAGCAGATAGTAATTCTTATTTCCTAAGGATCACTCCATTTCCTAAGGATCACTCCATTTCCTAAGGAAACAAGACAACACAGCCAGAGGCTGTGTGTCTCTGTATTCATGCAATCCCCTGCCCTAATGCACAAGAGTGGATTTTAAGTCAGTTTTAACCAATTCTAAAGCCAGTGTTAACCAAGCTGACAGAAGATGGCTCACACAAAATAGTACATCCTTACACACTTCATAAACATACATGTCTGAGGAGAGGATAGACCTTCACTGCCCCTGCTAAGGAAGAGAACACAGCGTGAACTCAGCCTTTATTTCACATCAGAGACACCACCCAGCAGCTCAGTCTGAAGGTACACAAACATGGTTTCCTTGCCTCTGTTGCTCACTAAATCCCCTGTACTGTCCAGATAATCTGTGAGTGTATGCAAGAGCAAATAAAGCAGCACGAAGATTTAATACAGGCAGCCTCTCCTATAGCAACAGATGAAACAGAGTTTCTTCCCTACAGTGACTCCTGGCCCCAGACTGTAACCTCTCACCTCCTGGGATCTGTGCTACCCCAAACAGGCCACAAGTTTTGGAGCAAAAGGGAAAGAAGGAAGCATCTTCCTTTCTCTTTCTGAGTGTGTTTGCTTGAATAGCTTTTCTCTGCTCAGCCACTGATTTTGATCCCATTTTGAAGAAGTTAATCTGAGACTTTTGTCCTTCTCTGGATTTGTCTGAAACTGGAGGAATTCGATTTATGAGGAGGGGACAGGCAGACGGATTGACAGAGATGCTGCATGGTCCCAGCACTTTCAGCAACTGCACTGAAGTCCTAGGGACAAGTTCCCCAAAGAACTGGATACTGCTCCTTCCCCTGCTCTGGGCACTGAAACAAAACATTGGATGTGATATAAAATTTTGCACTGCCTTTGTTTCCGTCTGATTGTGAGGACCCCATTTTGAACTGACCTCAATTTTCACTTAATTAGTAACCTACTTTGCTGTTCCTTTAGAACATTTTTAGCTAATTCCTGGGGATTTTGCCTAATTCTGTTTTATCTTTTCAGAATGAAACAAGCATTGCTTTAAGGAAGATGCCTCCCCTTTTGACAACAATGGCAATAGTAATAATAATAAATAAAACACACAATCCCCAAAATTTTAAAGATGAACTGTAGAGAGAAAGCAATAGAGGTATTTGAAGTGGCCCTAAAAATCCTTGCATTGAGAATATCTTAATCCACACAGTAAGAAAAGACTAAAGCAACACTTTCTGGAACAGCAAGTTAGTGTTCAGGAAAGTTTTCTGCCACATAAAACACCACAGTGCTGCAGGCTGCCAGTCTGGTCATGTTGTAGAAAAGCAGTCACCCAACAGCTTGGTTTCTAATCTTACAAGCTATCTAAAGTTATCCAAGGAAGGCTCCAAGGGCAGCTTTGCCAGAAAAAAATCTATAACTTAAATGCTGTTTGGTCTCCTAAGAATGGAAAGAGCTTTTTAAAAAAAAGTAAATCATGGGTATTGTTTGCTAGTGTGGCAAAGAATGCATTACCTCAACCACTACCAAGTCTCATTTCAAGATGATCCATGTTTTTATATAGAGGGGTTTTTTAGGAAAGTTTGTATTATGAATATTCCATCTACATTTGGACAGACAAGCCTGAAATTTTGAGTCTCTTTATTTGCCTTAGATCGACAGATTCCTCTGTGCATTTTTACATCAATTCTTTCCAGCAGTAAAAACTTAAGGTTCAACTTCAGAGGAAACTTCCTACACACGTCTGTACCCACAGCCCTACACTGAGCAGCATATGCAGAGATTTGGGACTGAAAATCCACATGACATCATTTACATGCTTTTTCTGCTGCTACAAGAGGCCAGTGATGGTGTAAATTCCAGTCTTCAGTGTTTCACCCCCAGTGCACTGACATGGCTCCACAGGCACATCTGCCAGACACCATCTGGAGGCTAAAAATCATAATTACAGATCAGCTGCCAGGATGCCCTGAAACCTCTGACAGGAGCCAGGCACATTTCAATATTAACAAAATATCAAAACTCAACTGTATCCCCCCTCAACATTCACTGCAACCGTGTCTGGCTACAAACTGAGGCAGGAATGCCCCATGCACTTGCATTGCTAAAGGAGTTTTGGATAGGGCACATTGATATATTAACATATTTAAGTATATATTCTTATATTATCATGTCAACATATTAATATGTTATGTAGTAATATATCAATATATTAATGCATTTGTTAGTATGGGGTGGGGTATATTAACAACACAACTCGAGGCCCTTATCCTTACGGCTGAACAGGTTATTTAGCAGAGGAGGTAGAAGAAAAGAGATCAGCTTTTGTATATACACTTAATCTTCAGAAATGCTCAGCACCAAGCATGTCCTGTTGTCACTTCTGGACAACCTGAGCAAGAACTCCATTCCCACTCCTCATTCTCCAGTGAGCAGGAATCTGGTTTAACAACTAGCCCTGGCAAAGCTCAAGATATCCAAGAAGATGCCAAATCACACTGTTAAAAGGTCAGTTTTGACAGATTTTTGCAATCTTAGCACTGGAGTTAGCTAGATATAGTCAGGGACTTGCTACAGCAAGAGACACCCAACAGGGTCCTAGGAGAGAGCTAATCATCCTCTGAAATTACTTCAGAAAAATACCCTGGGGAGGAACGCTTCATGAGCACAAAGAGAAGCATTAAATTTTTATTAGCATGAGTTCAGGCTGAATAAAACAGGCTTCCCAAATACATGGTGATAAAACATTTACACTACATCACTGGGTTTTCTTCCAAAACCAGAGAAGCATTTAGAAGAGAAATGGCACTAGAAAATTCAGTACTGTTTCATGATGTGGAAGCTGCCTGAGAGTTTTCAACATTTTCAGACCCATTCCTGTCTTACAGGAATGAAAGAAATACCAAGAGAACAAGAGGTGGGCAAAACCTGGGGAGGGAGGCAGCAGGAACAGGCAAGGTAAAGGAAAGGGAAGAGTATTTGTAATGCATTCATCTGCTGTCAATATCAGGATGTATCCCATCTTTCCATTGCTTCCCACGTCTCAGCAGAGTAGAGGGAGTGCTATATAAAGATCCAGAGACACTACCCCAGCTCCCGAGAGCTGCACACACCAACTGCCAGCACGCTGGCACTGTTCCTCTGCCGCCTCCTTCACAGCCACTCTGCCACCTTCATCTCTCACAGAAAATTCTCCCTGCAAAGGAGGAAGATGTAGTCCTCGAGGAACCAAAATTAGGTGATTTGTAAGGATGTTTCTAAATTATAGAGCAAATTTTAAAAGGAGTCACTGTTTTTTCCCCATCGTTCACAAGCATGTTGTCTGCACTGTTAGGACCTTAGACCTCCAGCATGTATTATATACTGGCTGTCAGGAGAAAAGACTCTTGAAAATTAATTTTAAAAGAGCATTAAGGCCACATTGCAACCAAGGATTCAAGTAACTGACAATTTCCTTTTGTTTCAAAGAGAATATTCAGCCTCTTAAATATACACATCTGTTTAGTGAGCAGGAAACGGTGCAGAGCGGTGTTTGTGCACGCCATGACTACATGACAACAAACACCTTGGAGTCAATAACCTCTGAAAATCACACAAACTGCAAACCAAGTTAATACAGCTGATCTTGACACAGAACAGAATCACTGGATTTTCAGGCAGCTGCCTTGGAGCTTATTTGTTTGAATAAATGGGTCATTACTGGTATTTTCTGCACAAGGTTTTTCTGTGGAACTTCCAAGCCAAATAATGGTTGTATGTTCACTGAGGTCTCCTTGGCTGTTACCCCACTCTTCACAGTTCAATATACCTTATAAATGTGGGCAAAGCATGTAAAATGGCAGCAAAAATATAAGCTTTCATGCTCAAAACCTGTTTTACATCAGGAAAAAGATGACTGCACTGATTTTGTTGATGAGGACAAGAAGATGAACTGGGCACTCCCTGGCCCTGATTCCTATTAACCTTACCACGGGTAACAATTTAGCCTACACAAAAGCAAGGCCAAAGAGTTGTAATATATCTTTGGGATAAAAATGTCTATGGGTCATGCTTTGTACAAGTGAGAGCAGAGTCCTTCGTGTCTGCAACTGCCTTCCCCTACCCTTTGCATATGTAAATAAAATGAGGAAAAAGCATATTAGCATTTTCTTTCCTCTTTCTTCCCAGTCTCAAGGAGACATCACACCTAGATAAATCAGGAACTCCAAGCTGGATTGTAATTTTATATAAAATATATAACACAACAGATCTTCTGTGGCGCAACTATTTCCAAGAAGAGGCAGATGCACCTTGTAATTATTAATTTATTCTAACATTTTTGAAAGGAAGAGATGGGGAGAAATATTGATGTGTATGGCAGGTACTGACTAATATTTAAAACCTTTGGCATTACCATATGTTCTGGAAATAACTGCCAGTGCTATTAGTTGCTGTCATTGATGACAGCATATAAATGACTATCTAATCTGTATATACAATTAAATAATTAGATGCCATATGTAATAGCAGTTATTTATAGGTGGGAAATCAGAGAAAAGGTTCAAACTCCATTTTTATAATATATGTTCTCACAAATCAGATCCTCTTGACCATAGATACAGATCATCATTACTGACTGCCCTATCTTAGGTTAAAAAAAAAATTAAAAAGCACAATTAATACCTCATAGTATTGATTTTCCCCTGTGATGCACTGATTCAGTAATGCTCACATCGAGCCTGCTGGCAGGATGTTATAGCTGCTGTCCACAAAGTGCCTGTCAACTTCTGGATCTCACTATGAGCAAAACAAGCCAAGGAAAAACCTGTCCCACTGAAGGTCAGTCCACTGCATTCAATGAAGGCTTGATCTATTCTAACGAGCAGCTGACCTAGATTCTCTGCTTGAATGAGAGCATTTCCCAGCGTCAAGGCTGCTCAGAGTCAGAAATCCATGTATCGCTTATCACGAGAGACAGGGAAAAAAGGGAAGAGGATACAATCTTAAGGGAAAGCGATGGCACCCGTTTGCCATAAAAACTTTATCCATATCCCCACAGAGCACTCCCTGACACACTTCCGCTCTCATTTCAGAGTCTGGAAAGGGCTGGAGCCCTGCTTTCAGCACACGTGACAGAACGTGGAGGGGCCGAGGTGTGCCAAAGCTGCGGCGAAGACGAGCGCACAGCAGGGCAGCCGGCTTGCTGCTCCCGAGCCAGCGGCAGCTTTCCGGCTGCTCCGACCGGCGGCGAGGCTGCCGTGGATCGAGGACTGCTGCTTCACATCGCGCCGAGAGAAATGGGCCGGCGAGGGCCGCAGAGTCCTACAGTGCCGGCTCGTGGTGGCATCCAGCTGCAGACTCAGCACCCATCACCCCTGGGAAGCCAGAGAGGCCTCAATAAGGCAGTGCCATGTGCTACTGCTGAGCCATGCAGGACACTTCTCCTTCTGCCAGTTCTCGAGCACATGGGAAGCACAGCCTGTGGCACTCAATACTGTAAAGATAGTGGTAGGCTCGGAGGGCCAGAAAGATGGGTGAGCCTTGGGGAAAGGACCTTTTCATCTGGCCTCTGCTGCTGATCCACTTTGCCCTCATCTCCCTGAGATCCTATCAGGCCCCTCCACGTGCCTGTCTCAGTAATCTTGCATGTTAACAAGTAATACTGAAAGACCAGTGATCTTCCAGGGTGATTTCCAGGAAATCCAAGGGTGTCCATCACTGTGAGAGATGCTACCTTGATATCAGCCCTTGATGGCTGCTGTCACTGTTGTCACTGATGCTGAGCTGCCCACAGAGAACAGTTACAGGCCCAGGCCAGGACCTGAACAACATCCACTCAGAAGGGATGAGAAGGAGCTGGCAGACAGGGACGACTCTCTCATATGCCCCAAGGTACAGCTCCTTCCCAAGGGCTGTGCTGCAGTGCTGGCCACAGGGACAAGGGCAGGAGCATAGGCTGAGTCCTTGGGGTGAGCAGGAGCTGGGCAGTCAAGGGTCATTTCCTTCAATATCAAAATGTTTCAATCTGCGCCACAGATGAAGACAGAAATCTAAACTCACATACAGAAATTCAGGTCCACAGATCACAGAGATATTCTGTCCATTCTCCAGACATGAACATCCCAGACTGAGGCCACAGAAGAGGATTTCTTCTCATGTGTACCCTCACTGACTGCACTACACAGGTGCAGCTTACACATCCAGCCCACACAGAAGGCAAGTGACTGCTGTGGACCATGCTGCCAGTGAGCATTCCCCCAGCCCCTCTCTTCTGAAACCTCCAGAGGTGCCACAAAGGATCACAGAATCATGGAATATGCTGAGTTGGAAGGGACCCACAAAGATCATTGTCCATGGAGTGCAGCTCCTGGCCCTGCACAGGACATCCCCAAGGGTCACATCATGTGCCCAGGAGTGTTGTCCAGAGACTATAAGAGCTGCTCAACCACCTGTCAATTCAGATCTGGTTCAGCAAATGCAAATACTCTACCAGGCAATGGGTTTTCCTCACCCACATTTTTTTTTTGCACGTGGGCAACATGCAAACTAGGTCAGTATAATTGCTACCAAAACACTTGCTATGGGTGTTAGTTTTAGAAAAGCATGTGATTGTCTGACTTTTATTTATGAGCACACAGAAAGATCCACTGTATATTTTCCTGTCTGTCTTGTTTGGAGTGGTTTGTTTTTTTAGTTCTTTGGATAGGTTACTGAGATCTTGGGCCTCTTTTCAAAAGGCAAATTCAGACTAAGGAGAGACCTTGCGGGTCGCATGCCTTGGCAGTCAATGAAACAAAGCACAGTCAGCAGTAAGCAAATCAAACCAGATAAGAGCACGGAGAGATTATGAAAAAGCAAGACAGTGACACAGGTATATGTGGATATGAAGCAGAAAAGATGCTGGCAGTTAAGGGAGATGGGGAATCAGGCAGAGTTGGAAGGATAATAGAAAACACGTATCTTCACAACTCCTGAAGGGGTATACCCAAGACCTCAGCAACCAGACAAATGTCAGCCCAGTTCAGCAAACAGAAAACTTGTACAGATAGTCAAGTTTATTTTCTGAGAGCTCTTCTTACCTCCTTGGCACAAACAAAACAAGTCAAGGAAACAAAATCCTGCATCGGCTTTTCATGCAGGAGGTTGGTGGTTACATCCCTGACAGATATCCATCAGACAAATAAGCTAGGGGAGAAGGCCCCTATAGCCAGGAACTTCTGTGTCCAGATCTCTTCTTGCCTGGCTTTCACCTGGCCTGTCTGGGGAATCCAGAGATTTTGCCCTGTGCTTAGGTCATCAAACTATTCAAGTTCTGAGGAGGTGAGTCCTGCCACTAACTGCATGGCCAGTGTGAAGAAGTGTACATCTCTGTGGATAATCCAGATTGCTTCTATAAGCAGAAAAAAGACATAGGAATGGGCAGTGTTCTTCCTCTCAAGTGAATGCAGACATCTAAAATAGGCCAGTCAAACAGCACACCAGCACTGCCTCGTTCTCTTCAGCAGCAGCAGAAGGAATTCAGAATGAGTAGCTCAGGCACTGATAATATGTATATGTCAGAGCAGATGAACCACAGCCTACATTTCCAGAAATAAACCACAACAAAGAATATCAGGAACTCATCTCCAGAGCCATGGGTTTTCTGACTTTCCACTCACATGAAAAGAACAGATGTATACGATCTGTAAGGGCACGGGTTCAGCTGTATGGCTGATGAGTCACGGCTGTGAAGGGCTGCAGATCGCACAATGGAACTGGCCAAAGCTGCTTGCTAGGGTGAGTCACCTCAGCAGGAGGGGAGTTTCACATAGAATCCTCTTTGCCCACCTCCCCAGAACACCACCACCAGCCCACAGGTTCTGCACAGCTGGGAAACACCTCTGGTTCTTGCTTTCAAAGTTGTGCAAGGAACATCAGAATGCTGAGAGGATGAAAGCATGGTGACAACTTCTGCCACAGAGAAGGGGAGGAAGTTGAAGGGGCTGGGAGAGTCTGGTGTTTGCTGACACATTTTCTGCTTCTGTCTCTGTCCAAGACTTGCTGCCCCAGAATTAGGACCCTTTTGGAGTCTCAAATGCCTCTCTGGCAATCCACCAACACATTGCAGACACTAAAATTCATTAAAGTTGCTTTTATCTGTCCTTTGCAATTGGTCTCAAGCCCTGAAGCTCCCATCCCAAGCATCCTGCCTCCCTCAGGTAACAGCTGGTACCATCCAGGTACCTGCAAAAGGAAACAAGAACTTCAAAAGAAACAACACAGGCAGAGACAAAGACAACTGGAGCAGATGCAACTCACCTTCCACACTCCAAATAACATTTCTTTCTCCAGCAAGACCATGCTGCCACAGAGCATCAGGTACACCCTGCAGATGGAGTTACACAAACTACATCTTCCACACAGGGCAGGCAACAGTAGATTCTCCTGCAAACAGAAGCAGCACAAATGAACAGGGAAAAGGCAGACCCTCTTACACATGGCACAGCATGGGAACTCAACTCTGTGTCTAAGATACAGAGAGGAAGAATGATATTCAGGGATGCTCAGGGGTATTTTAAGAACATGGGACATATTCTGAAAGCTGGAATGGCCTGGTTGATACAAGCTGGCTGGAGGATTAGCCATGCTTCACTACATTATCATCTAACATCCATATGCTACATGTTTCTAATATTGTTCCCAGGGAAACCACTGGTTTGGGACAAATATGAAGACAGCTTCTTATACGCCAAATTTTCCTTTTTTTTCCATTCCTCATATGATATTCACAGATCACTTCTGCTATCTTTAACCTGAAACACCTCACATGTGATGTTGCACTGAATTTTCTGTAATCATATTTTTGGGGGGATCAATTAATCCACATATACTTAATCAGTCACTGACACATGCATTCTCTATCTTATTGTTTAAACCAGCAAGTTAATACTGCCTTGAAAAAGAACTGAAAGCAGCAATTATTCACTGCACTCATTAGTAGCAAAACCAGATTTCCAGCCATTTCAGTTACACTCCTGAAATTACGCAGTTAGTGGTTGGTGCCAGAGACCCATTTAGCTCAAGAGCCTTTTGTAACAACAACAAACAATAGCTTCTTCTTCATTTATCTGCCTTCCCTTAAGAGGAAGAACTCATGTTACAAGGAAGGGCTGCATAAACATGCCTTACTAGCTCAAGGTACACAGGATTTTCACAAGTTCCTTAGAAATTTCAGTATTCACAACACCCACAGAAGTTATGAGTAGCCCAAGGAGCACAGTCTGATCTTGGTAACAAAAGAAGTACTAATGAGTGCAGGACAATAGGCACAGGCCCACAAAAAGCAGAAGGAAAGGTGTAAGGGGAGCTGGGTTATCAGCTGTGCTGTAACAGGAGAGCTGGTGCAGGCCTGCTCTGTAGCCCACCAGCATCATGCATGGTGTCTCTGAAGGTCACAGAGCCACCCCTTAAGGTGTTGCAGAGGTGAGAAATGCAACTCCTCTATTCCTGCTAAACAGAAAGCCCCAGTCCTCTCCTCCTCTCACCAAAGTGAAGTTCCCCTCACTGTTACCTTTCCTCATGGGAATATTCATGTGTCATTCCAGTACAAAGCTGCTGGGAGAGCAAGATCGAAATCACATCAAATTCATTCTTTAAATAACCCTTTTTTCTTTTTAATTTTTTTACAAGCATGAAATGAAGACTTTGTGTCTTCTTCAGAGAGGGTAATGTTTTATTTAAAAATGGCCTGCCAGCACCATGAATTTTACATGATAGAAGCTCTATCCCACAACATATTTAAACCTCTCCTCATTAGTCATCAGAGCTCTGATCCTTCAGCCAGAAGATGTGGCACATCCCACCAGGAGTCCTGGCACAGGGTCTGACTGATGTTGTTCACAGACCTATCCCTTCTCCCTACTGACCACCTCTGAAACACAGCCTGACCTGAAGCATTGCCTTAGAAGAGACAGATCTGCTGCATCAGCTCCTGCCTGCAATGTGTCCCTCTGAAATGCCCCCCCACACAGGCTGTCTGGAATACACAGATGTGAGCAGAGATTTGGCAGGTCTAGCAGAGCATCCTATCTGCTGCAAAGCCTCTGGTGGTCACAGATAAGCAAACCCAGGCAAGGGCAATGCTGGGGGCATAGATAGACAAGCAAAACAAGACAGGCAGCAGATCAGACATGTCTTTCCATAATTTTGCATCTAGTGCAGAACTCAGTTGATCACTGTGGAGTTATACTTGGTAATGAGTGTTCAGAAAGCCCAGATTTTACAGTAAACCAAATGTATTCAATTCTCAATTAGCTATGGAAGATTTGCTGGGTTGGGGATTAACCAGACACTCCCTCCCCATAGCAACCACAGCTAAAGCACCACAAATGGAACACGAGCCCCTGGGCTGTTCCCCACTTTCACCCAGCAGGTTAAAGCTCTCCCCACTGAGGACAGAAACTGGCAGGTTTCTTACAACCCTTTCACCTGAGTAGAAGACCTGAATAAGTTTTTATCCCTAAATACCATACAGCCTGTAGGAGCCAGGATCTTTTTTGTCTAGGTTACCCCATCCCACATTTTCTTCACCGGCTGAAAGCTGATATTTACATGAACCAGCCAACACAAAAACAAGAACACATCACGTAGCCTGCAAAAGCTGTCCCAAGCATTAGGCAGCTGGTGTGCTGACACCGTTGCCTGTGTGCTGAGTAATGATGTCTCACTCTTTCTTTGTGCTCCCTTACCCATATCTTTCCATCTGTTTTTCCTTGGCATCCATTTGGATCATATGCTACTCAAAGCAGGGCTTTCTGTTAGCACCTAGGGGATAATGTACGACAGCACACTGCACAAATCAGTCTGGCTGATTCATGTAATTAGTGAACTGGAGTTGATGCTGTACAAGGACATGAGTATGAATGGGTTAAGCATGGTGTGTCTGGATGGAGAACATGACTCATAAGTGTTACTAACATTATTCTTTCTCATGTCCATAAACCTAAGTAAGAAATGGGAGAGATGGAGTGGGTAGAAAAAGACAGCAGGGTGGCGGGAAAGTATCTCTCAAATACAAATGCACTAAATTACAGGTATGTAGATCAGATGCCAAGAAGAGCAGAGCATTTGCAACTCCTACACAGAGCCTCATTTCTTCTCTTACAGCTATTAACTTTGAATGTTTTTCCTTTTTTTTTTACTTCATCTTTCACATACACAGCCCGAGACTTGGATCTTATCTTCACGTATCCCAGTGACTTCCTGGCATGTCACGTGCATGCACAGCTACACCCACACATTGAGGCATCTCTTTCTCTGCCTTCTGTACATGATGATAGTGCAGCTACACTGGTCACCAGGACAACAGTCACAGCCTGTCAAACTGATAAGAACTTGGTTGGTTGGGTTCATGCTCTTAAAGAGAGCAAGACAGGAGCAGTAAATGTAATACACAGCAGTGAACTGCAAATGACATTTGGTCTTCTCCTTAGGGAGCTGAAATGAGAACAAACATGAGAGTAACAAAGAAAGAAGAGTCTGAAGAGGCTTGCTGTTTAACTTTTAAAGCTTCTTAGTTAATGGGAAATGGGAAAAATTCAAGTAAGACCCAGGATTGGAGCTCAGACATGGGGCTTATCTCAGCCCTCCCATGAAAAGGCAGAGGTTTTGAGCCCACATAGTCCCAAATTCCAAAAGTGACAAAAGCTACTGTCATACCAACGGGCTCAGAAGTTGTCACTACTGGACATGAAAGTAGGGGGCAACTAAAATATATAAGCATTTACATTGCTAGAATTCCTTTTCACTAACAGCAGCCAGAGCTGCTATTGGACTCTGCTACCTCAGGCCAGCACCCAACATGTCTCTTGGCTGGATCTGGACCCACTGCAGGAGGAGGACACTATCTCTTCCCACAAAACAGTCCCACCAAACAATGCTGAGCTGAATACAGAACTGGAGTATGCCATTCAAGAAAAATATTTTGCCAAACAAGTATTTGGTAGTTGTGGAAGTCAAGCTGTACATTCAAATTTTTGAATGCTGTCAAAGCTCAGGGAAGCACAGAAATGATATCTCTCACATTCAGTCTTACAACTTCAAGGTCCACAGTCTGACCATTTTGTCAGTGAAGAAATAGATATGAAAGACAGTCTGAAAAGAAAACCAGTTGTAACTCAAAGTGAAGTCTATTTTATCATGTTATCTATGGCAGGAGTAATTTATCAAAGTGGTAAAGCCTTGTCACAACAAAAAGGAACTGCACATATCCAGGTGAAGTACAAGAACTTTGGTAAGACTATCCTTCTAAAACTGATAAGAAACACTCTCCTGTCACTTTGAGAGATGCTCATGGACACAGCAGGGCTTCAACCAAAGCAAGATTTGTGTTAGCTGTGTTCAAAATAAGGTCTACAAATCCAGGTCACACTGGTCAAGCTGTAATCTAAATGGAAAGAGGGAAGTAATAGAAATACTGGCAGACAACTGCTGGTGATAAAGGGGTAGTTGATGGTTAAAGGTCTCCTCCCCACCTTTGCTGCTCACTCCTTCCTAAACACAGACAAAGAACTTCAGTATCTGTATCCAGTCTCTCAGCTGTGATTCAGCTGTGAGTTCTTGTGATGGAGAGGTGCCCCAGCATTCAGACCCCCTCTCCACCCCCTAGACTGTATGTAAGGGAGAGGGGAACTTCAATCCAGCTGCACAAATATCTCTGTTCTGCCTGGGGATGAGATACACAGTAAGGTCCAACACATTCAAGGTCTTTCTAAGCACAACAAACCAATGCCAAGAAACAGAAGAATGTCATCAAGGTCGTATAGTTTGGTTTCTTGCATTTGTTTTGCATCTCACTCAAAATGGGCAGGCATAATGCAGGGAAACAAAGAGGCCTTTCTCAGCAAGCAGCGTGGTGTGCACCCCTGGGTCACCTCAGGCAGTTGTCTGTCTGCCCGGTGCCCTTTACCCTGTTTAGATTGTAGCTGCATCCCTTCAGTATCAAGATGTGGATACGTAATGCACGCTCACCTTTGCCCCCAGCCACACAGTGTTTCTGCTTAGCTAATGCTTTTCTTGGCAGGCTCAGCCAGGCAAGTCAGAGTTCAGCTTGCACCCCCATCAGCTGAAGCACAGATGACTGGCTCTGGGAAATGCTGCAGAGGCACGGCCAAAATGAACTGAAGTCACTTACAAGGAGCTGCAAATTACCCTGTGTTGGTACTCAGCCAGTTTGATTCTGGCCCATGACTGGGCATCCAGCCACAGCCAAAGGACAAATCAAAATAAACAAACCAGAAGTTTCTCCTAGAGACATATTATGAAGAGATTTTCAAAGCAGGATTTAAGAACAGAATACTGTCTGTCCATGCCTTAGCAGCATGGACAGCACAATGACAGGCCCTCTAAAAAGCTTTAAGTGCAGTCAGTGCCAGTGGGAAATGGACAAGATAAAAGACACAGAACACAAGTTAAGACTTATACAGCTTTTCACAGCTCTGGCACAGCTCTCCCATGCAAGTGATGCATGCCAAGCTTTCAAAAGTGGTCAGAGCAAATGGCTGAAGCTTAGCTGGTCCTGAGTACAGGCTTAAGACTCTGATCTTGTTTTATCTGATATTTTTATTTGTTGAGAAGCAGTCATCAGTTATCACTCTAGGAAAGAGACCACTGTGGGAAATCCATGACTGCTAATTCTCCTTTGATTGATGTGTTCTCATTAGCAGGTCTTTGGAAGAATATAATGCACAGCCTTTTTTGCAACAGCCCTCTGCAGAGTCCACAAATGTAGGGAGACAGACCTCCCCAACACTCATCATGTCTCCCAAAGATCCCTCAGGAGACGTACTGAGGTAGGTTAGAATCAGGATGGGAAACACAACACTGTTTACAGATCTGGAGCACAAAACAGGCAAAAATCAGGTGAATCTGCCACAAGCCAAAGTAAGCTACAGAGTTGCCTTTAAGACCTTTGCTAGGGTAAGAGAAGTCCTGTAGCAGGTTTGTGCTGACTCTCAAGCAACCTAGCCAGCAGGCTGAGACTTGGCAGCCCACCACTACTTTTCCTGTTTCCCTGCTGCTCCAGAATGTGAGTGAGCTGTGAGTGATCTGCCTGTACACATCTCAGCATATGTCTCCTGAGCACCAGCATTTGCACAGAGCTGGACAAGGTGCAGGGGACAAGCTGTCCACCCTCCTGCCTACCCTAATGTTTTTCAGGGTGCAGAACTCAGTAGCTCAGGACTCTCTGCAGAGGAACTCAGTGGGACTCCATCACATCTATGAGAGAAATTTCAGGCTTCATCTGTATGACTCAGCTGTTTACTGTAAGTCTCTGTGGGAGCAGCACTGGCACTGAGATTCACAATTCATTATCTATAAAATAAAAAGAAGTTTTATCAAATATCTACTAGCAAACATCTTTCATAGCATATAGACCCACACAGACACCCTCACAAGAGATAGACTAAACTATCAAAACCCCTTGTCACAGCACTCCTTGTCTCAGAGCACTAGGAAAAAGAAAAAGGCAAGCAGAGAAAGTAAAGGCTTTCTTTAGTCACATTAGGTGCAACAAATCAAAAGGACTGGATATCTACTTACAAAAAATAACCATTTGTAAGCATGATTCTTTGAAGAGAGAAGTATTATATCTATATGTCCATAATCAGGGGTAAGTGCACAAAGCTGGTACCAGGAAAGATGTCCCAGTAAAGTCTCTGAGTTAAACCAGCACATTATCCACTGCTATAAAATGCTGCATCTCCAAGGACTAGAATGAGCTCACAGGTATTTACACACGACCTTCAAGATCCCACCTGCATCCACACACTCCTCCTAACTTCATCTAGAAGAGTCTATTCATCCATCATCTGGTCATCCATTAATCTGTCAAATGTCTGTGCTGGTTTCAGCTGGGGTGGAGTTAATTTTCTTCACAAGGGCTAGTACAAGGATATGTTTTAGCTGTGCAAACAATCAGAAACGAGAGGAGCTGTGTATTTATTACACATTTCTGAATAAGTCATGCCAAATATCTAGGGCAAACAATACATTAAGCCCTAAAGAACCCTTTGAAAGATTTTTGTCTGCTGAAGGCAACAATGAAAAAGTAACATGATAGAAAGGGAACAGTAAATCATTCATGAGAATGATTAAAAACTAACTGCGGATGAGATGCAGCAAAACAACACTGAAAACAGCCAGCGTATTTTTGAGTATCTCATCTCATAGAGGTTGGAGTGGTTGTGAGGAACTTTAGGAAGTCCTACTTTGTGTTCTTTATTGCAAAGAAGACATAGAAGATACAAAATCCATGGAGAACTGTACAACAAGGTGCAACTCATTCAGATGTCTCATGTCTACATCAGCAAAATCAGCTACTGAAGCAAAAATGCTACTGTGCTTGGAATTACTTGTGCAAATAAGGCTTAAGAAAAAGGCATCTTAAGGACACTGGTGAAATAAGAAAAAATTTGACTAAGTGCCAAATGCTTTATGCATGTGATCTCCCTTACATGCACACAATTATTTTGGAATCCTAAAATCAAGTTCTGAAAGAATTACAGTGTCAAAATGTTCACAGCTACCACATAATGTAATTCAGTTGTTGGTGTTACAGTTTCCCAGATAAATGTGGTAGCCACAAATCATGTTTACATTTATTTTAGATCACTTCAACTCTATGAAAAGGCCAGTTTCAGGAAAGTTTGTATCCTAAGACTATCCCAAGTAAAAAGCTCAAAACCAATCAATGTGGATATGATTTTTTTTCTTCAAATAACACACTTGAGCTTCAAGGGAAAATTCACCCTACATTATGCCTTTGAGCTTTCACTGGCCCAACTGTCTGTCTTAAGACTTTTGAAGAACTGATTTTGGAAACAATTCACTGCAGTAAAATCCTTGTAAGAAAGTTTTACCTTCAGTGTCTCCTGAGTCATTCTCAAAAACAAAAGTCTACATTAGGTCAATAAAACCATGCTAGACTTTACAGTCAACATTATGTTTGACCCAGATTCATATTCAAGGATATTTTTAGTCTCATTTCTTAAACAAGATTTATGCAATGGTGGTGAGTGTCTTTGTGTGAATATGCACCTGCCTGTGTCTTCAGCACCATTTACCTGTTCCTGAACCCCCTGCATAATTCCAAACACAGTGACATTTACAGGTAGAGTGAGACATTATTAGTGCTTCAAGTTCATCTTTTATTAGGTGTCAAAGAATCCCTGTAGATCAAAACCAGACTTAATTTATTACACCACTCCTGGAAACCATGTGTGTTATTAGCTGTTTTAATATTGCTACTAGTCTGTGTAATACCCTAAGCATGCATAGCATTTGGCATATGCAAACCATAGGACAAAGTTTCTGCCTCTATTTTCCTATTTAAGTACCACTCCCCCTGCTTTGTTTTGTAGTTTGGCAAATAATTTACTTTAGTAACATAAATGTTTGAGCTGCAAACCACCAGAGCATTCAAAGCCTTTGGCACTGCATGGCAGTCATGTATTATTTGCTTCATTACAAAAGGTAATCCCTGTGTTTTTATTAAGAAGCTGGCACCAGCTCTACTCAAGCTGCTGGCTAAACATACCAAACAAGCAGCAAATTCTCCACCATGATGTACAAATTCAACATTATCCTCTAGGACTTGTAGTTTCCTGCAAAATGCCTTCAACATTGCAAGAGAGTCAAGCCTTAGGGATTTAAAATCAGATTTTGGAGAAAAAAAATATTTTCTGTGTCTGTCTGTTTCCAAATGCACAGCACTGCCTTGTCAGCCAAGCAGCACCTTCAAAGGTTTTGTTTTGGAGAACATAAAATTTTCCTTTGCCTTCAAAACTGGCTTTTCCTTTCCTTTCAGCACGAGCATCAGGAATAACTTCTCTTCTTCCTAGACCTGCCAGCAGAAGCACAAACCTAAACCCTAAGTGGGCCTCAGTGCTGCTTCCAAGCCTCAGCTCTCCCAGCAATGCCCTCGTATTGTTCTAAAGCAAAGAAACTCCTCCGTGCTCAAATGGGCAGAACAGATGAGCAAATCTTGCTGCACCCAGCAGCACAGACCCCTAGGAACAAGCTCAGCAGCCACATTTCAGCTCAAAGGAGAAGGGCTTTGAGAGCATTTAAGATCTCCAGGGTGTCCCCAGACTGGGAGGAGGTTTGGAGATAGGCTCTCAATACCAGGGTCTACCACAGCTTTCCCTTAGGAAAAGTAGAAAACCAATAGGTAACTCTAAGTACTCATTACTCGTTTTTACTACTTAGAATTAACATCTGCTGGGAAATCTGTACTGATAATCACAGTACTGGCTGCTAGACCATCAAAAGCCAAAGAAAATGGATGAATGAGGATTAATCCCTGGAGGTGTTGGCAAAGCACGACGGCTGCAGAGAACCTGAGCAGTTCCTTAACGAAATGGAAGTGCAAATTGCTAAAATGGTACTGGAAGAGAGATTTAACTTAACACACAGGCAGATCTTGATGTCTGAAGCTTGACTATGACAAGAAACAGGGAAATGTAAATGTAGTGGTTACTAATGGGCATAATGAACAGGCAGATAGCTTTGACAGCATGTTCTCAGCTGGAAGCTGTATTCCCAAGGACTCCTTATCTTCCACATCCACTTCTTTCAGCAGCCATATAAATGTAGCAGACAGATTTGCCAACCACAGGCATGCAACTGCTGGGTAATGGCAGTGGCTGCCAGTTAGGCCCATAGCCAAAGCTGCTACCTGGACAAACCGAGAAAACCTGGCTCCCCTGATTCCTATCAGCAGCACTTCCACTGCTCCTGAAACACACAGAGAAAAGACAGGTCTCCAAGGCAGGGACTTCACTGCTATCAAACACTACTTTATATTCAGCAGAGAAGCTGTTTGCCTCTTCTTGCTGAGGTGACTCCCTTACACAGGCAGACATACACTGGCAGAGAGAGAGGCAGGGTACAGGGAACCTCACTGGTGATGAGACCAGATCTGGGGCAGAGCTTACCTCACACTGTCAGCTGACACTGAGTTCCTCCAGGGCACTCAGGCCCAAACACTAACTGGGATATTTTAGCATTTCTGCATAGTAATAGAAGCAACAAAAATAACCACCATAAATAATGGCTATATGTGTGTCTAACACCACACACTTGCTCTCATGTTTTTCTCTGTTTACTAATCCTGAGGTCCTAATAATAGCTAACAGGAATGATGGTGCCACAGAGCATGGAAAGAAAAGCACTTCACAAAGTGAAGCTCCCCAAGATGACCAGTGAGAAAGAAATGACAGGCAGAAATGACTGTGAAGCTCCTGAACAGTAAAACCAGAATTAACCTCTGCCCTTGTGACTGATCAATGTCTAGTGTCAATCCTAAGGGATTTTGGACCCACCCTTCCCTAAAGGTTATCTAGTCCAACCTGACATGTAAATAATTAAACTTTCTCTACACATTGCCAGGATAGGAAGAAAGGCTATTGCTATTCCACGTAACTATAGATAAGATTGGCCCTCCTTCCATCTCCTGAAATTACAGCCAAAGCCGTGAAGACAGCACGAGGAGGAATCCCTTACTCAGGTGCTAATGTTCCTGCCTGCACTGGACGAAATAAGAGCTCTGACCCAGCCACTGGGAGATAACACACACAGCAGAGACAAAACATTCTTCAAGGCCAAGGTTACCAAGAGGGCAGCGAATTAGGGTTATTTTACAGCCAGCCACACCACCGATAGAGGACAAACTGCTGAATAAACCACCGACAGGACACAAAGTTGCCAGTCGGAGATTAAAAGGACACATCATAACTGTTCAGATCACAATCCAATTTGTGAAGATTTTAAATATGTTAAGAATTTCAATAGAGTTTTGATTTTGCTGCATTGTCACAGTCGTTGACTCTTGGTTATTTCTAATAAAAACTGGCTAAGGCAACACAGAGCAAAATTGGATTGTTCAAGGCTGAACTCAGCAATAATAAAGCATTTCTGTGATAAGGAAATACACCCTAAATTCAACTGTGGAAAACTTCCTATTCTTAGACATGAAACCATTTGCAAAACCTGACTTACTAATGTCATTTAAAATGTCATATCTACAAAAGTATATATATAACCTGCATAGTTTCTGTCAATAAAATGCAAAGTACACAAGCAGTCTGTATTCTGAAGGTCACACAAGAAATGTGAACTATGAACTTCACTATTCATGAAATTGTGACATTTTAAAGTGGGAGGAGAGAAAATACTTGTCTGTCTCATCCATACCATGAAATATTAAAAGGAACAAACTGTAAATATTAAGATTCAGTAAAAATATTTGGGATATTTGGGATATTTGGAATTTTCTGCTGAGGAACAAATCAACAACTAGGCACCATTAAGTCAATAATCCACAATTTTAGTCTGATTTGTATAATCCAGGAGAATGTCATATGACTTCACCTGGATGAGACCTGCTTTTTGCAGAAGAAACACCATCTTAAAAGGTACTTCTTTCACTTTTGTCTGTTTACATGCTATATATAAAAAGTATCGTTCTTAAGGCTACTTTTTCATTATGTCGAATAGGACCGAATCCAGGGTCTCTTTCCCAGCAGCTCACTAAGTGGTGTTGGCAACAGTATACTTTAACACCCGTAATTTATTAACCCCCTAGGTGTTGTAACACGTAGCTAAAGCCACAGACAGGAGGCATTTAGCAAGTCATATGTGCCACATATTTTCACAGCAAAGGATTTCCTGCTGTGCTTTTTGTGCCTCCCACTTTTTTATGACTTTTTTTCCCTCATGGTAACTGCCAAGCCTCACACACTTGGGAGATGCTTCCTTATTTTTGCCCTAACACTCTCTCTCGTTTCAGAAAGTGTTGCTGTGCATTTACCAAGGAGGCATTTAACACATCCTGAAGAATTTTTACCTTTTTCAAATGCTGATATTAAAGCCCAAGACAAACTTGCATGAGTGACTCTCCATCCCTAGAAGTGTCCAAGGCCAGGTTGAATGTGGCTGGTCAGGTGGAAGGTGTTCCTGCCCGTGGTGAGGGGCTAGAACTGGATGATCTTTAAGGTCCCTTCCAACCCAAACCATTCCGTGATGCTTTACAGGACAGTTTCTGGGTTAGAAAGTAGCTGAAAGGAGACATGTAGCAAGGGCAGCTGCCACAATGAGATAGAAAGCACCGAGATGCTCACATTTATCCCTGGTTGCTCCAGCCAAGGAAACAAGATTTTTTATTGTAGCCTTGCTTTTGCGACTTCTAAGAAAGCCTCATTTATCAGCCACCTTCTGAGTGCAGTTCTTCTGCATATCAGACCAAAAATGTACTCCACGTTCAACAGGAGGGATGTCTCCTTCGACCACAGCACTAAGATATCAAAGTCAGCCAGGAAAACTACACATCAGAACTAACTTTAGGCAGGAGGAGATTTAGAGTATATAATATTATTTAATGTCACTACCAGTTTTACTGTCGCTCCCTCTCTTTTCCTCTACACTCCCACAGAGCCATCAGGAAGCTTTACAACATTAAGACAGTGACGGGAGTGAGGAGCACTGCTGTGCTGGGGGTGTTTACAGGGGAAGGAGAGCTGGTTTCCCACTCAGCTCGCAAAGTCAGGAGAAAATCCTTCGCCACTTGAACATTATTGACGCTATAAAATACCCAAAACATATAATTCCTGTGATACCAGAAGAGTGAAGATGGAAGAAGATGGGAAAGAACAAGTAACAGGGAAGAAGGGATGCAAGATTTCTGCTTTTTACGTGAGAATACGTCCAGACACGCACTGCACGCAGGGTCCGTGTTCAGCTACAGAGGGCTGGCAGCATTTTCCACCAAGAACAGAGCGCTCGCATGTGGCAATTGTGTCATCCTTTGTACGGCGGCCCGGGCCCCCAGAGCCGCCCAACGCCGAGCCTTTGTGACACTGCAGCTGAACAACAGGCTCTTTTCCACACCCCGAAAGCCGGCTGTGCAGGAAACACACAGCTTATTCAGCAACTTAATTGCCTTAAATTATTTGGTCTACAACTTGTAACATAGTCGCTGAAATGTCGAGCATTGGGTCACTGCCCTGCAGGGAGTAGCTCGCCCGCCCCGGGGCAGTGTCTCGGCACAGCGGGCGGGACGGAGGGGCCCTGGGAGGCCCGGAGCGCCCTCAGCCCCTCAGCCCCTCAGCCCCGCGGCCCCTCAGGCTCAGGCCCAGCGCCGCCGCACCGGCCCGGCCCGCGCGGCC
>VZRX01013809.1:128793-145954 GCA_013398075.1 Notiomystis cincta
GCGGCCCGGGCTGGGGGGGGCGGCGGAGCGCCCCCGTCCCGCGGCGCCGCGCATGCGCGGCCGGGGGTGACTCCCCCGTGGCTCCGAGCGCTGACTCAGTGCTTAATTGCTGCATTTATGACTCACCGCGAGCGGGGCGGGGACGCGGCGCTGTGCGGCAGGGAGTCGGTCTGCGCTTCCCGCTCTCCCCTCCGTGCGCGGCATGTAGGGGGGTGGTGCTTGGGAATGAGGAGTCGTAGGGACCAGGAGAGGGAGCTTCAGCCTGCGGCAGACAAATGCTGCGCTCTGGAAGGAGGGAAAAACGGCACGCTCTTTCTGAGAACTCGGTCACCGAGAGAGCTGCTTCCTCAGCACTTCTGCAAACGAATGGTCAGGTTACGTGGTGGCTCTTTTTAGACATCCTGGGGAAGGAAATCGTGTGTTTAAAACGGAGTCTGCGGTGTACTGTTTGCTGAGGAAGGGTAAAATTGCATCAGGGCTAATGTAGAACACGAGTCACGTACAAGTCTATCTCCTTATTGTGTAAAGAAGTTGTAAACCTGACCAGAGGGACTCGGATCGTATTGCACCATAGGCACGCTCTTACGCATAAATACTAAGAAGGCTTTTTTAATGTGTCAACGCTTCTGTCATTATCGGCAACAACAAGATGACACGTCAGAACAGCCATGCTCTATAGTCAGGGTTGCCGGTGTAGTCAACCAGTTGTGGCTTAAGTACTCTTAGATCTGATTATAGAGGCACGTGTTAATTTGAATATGTAAATACTGCTCAAGGCAACGTTAATAATAGGATTCATCCTCCTTCCCCTTCCTCCCCCTCCTCCCTTCCCCCAAGAAAAAAATCAACTGGAAAAGCTGCTGCACTGCTCTGTACCTCTGCATTGCTAGGCTTTCTACAGTGAAGCAACTTCTGTCAGACTTTATCAGGCTTATTGTTAAGTCAGAACTCAACAGAAGCTGCTATGAGAATCCATAAGTGAGAGGGAGAATTACGTAATTTCCAACTCCTTTCCACTCCGATCCAAAAACTGGTAAGCCATGTAAAAACTGTGTTGGGCTACAGATTGCTGCTGCTGCTTCATCTTACTTATATTTCTCAGCATTTTGGCAGACTTCACTTTCTGTGATAGGTTAATGCTGTGGTGTGGAATTTGAAACGGATTTCCAAATCTTTCTCCTGATTTCCTGTACCTTTCAGCCTGAAACCGTACCACATGACCCTTATGGTGCAAGTCACTGGTCTGCATAATAAGTCAAGGCGTGTACCCTTCCTTAGCAATCCCAGAACTCCTGCAGGACTTAATTGTATAAAAAAGTAGTCCTGAGCTGTGTAGTGGTGTTAGGGTAGTAAGAGAGGGTGGAAAGCTCTGTGGTGCAGTTAAAGGAAAGTTCCTTAGCAGTACAATAACAGGGCTGTTATTTTCAGTTCCATAGGTTGAAGAAAGCCACATCATGACAAAAGTACTTTTCCCTTTCTCTCACCCTAGATATAATGCCTTATATAGCTTTGTAGCAAGTATGGATCGATGTATATTATGCTAAACTTATCTTTTTTTTCTGTTTTTAACACTTGCAGAGCTGTTGCGCAGCCACTGGTACCTGTATTGGGGAAACATAGCATACAAGCAAGAACCTTACAGCCTCAGTGGCGAAAATTTTTTCATGTCAGAGACCGAGAACTCTTGCAGTCGTTTATGTCATCCCGTCTTCTCCAGACAGAAGATACCAAAAAACTGCAATCAAAGATCTCTTCATCTTATTGATAAAGCTACTAATAAGGCAAAATGTCTGTCAACGTCAACCGCAGTGTTTCAGATCAGTTCTATCGCTACAAAATGCCCCGTCTGATTGCCAAGGTAACTTCCTAAGCAGCAGCTGTAAGCAGGGAGTGTTCTCCCGCAGCTGGTTCTCCTGGAGGGGAAAGAGGGGTAACTGCTTGGCCACTTCAGGGCAGGGAGGGTGTCCACTCCTTCGGTCCACACCAAGTGCACATTAGGCCTTGGAAGGAGATGCAATTCAAAGCAGAATTTTGGTGTAGTTAAATGGGAAATGCACACTAGGTTTGGCCGTTGAAAACATTTAATCTTAAAACATTATTTGTTTTCTTTAGGTGGAGGGCAAAGGAAATGGAATAAAGACGGTTATAGTCAACATGGTTGACGTTGCAAAGGCGCTTAATCGGCCTCCAACGTGTAAGTAGTAGTGTGGAATGACACAGCATTTTTTAATGGTAGTGTTAATTAGCTCATAAAACATTAATACTGTTCCTTAAAGATTTGTAAGAAAGAAATGAGATTATCTCAGGATGAAATAATGGACAGAAAGAAGCAGTTCCTATTTACTGTTTAGGAATCACAACGAAGATATGAATGTGGTAGTGGCTATAATGTTTTCTTTACAGATCCTACCAAATTTTTTGGTTGTGAGCTGGGAGCACAGACCCAGTTTGATGTTAAGAATGACCGTTACATTGTCAATGGATCTCATGAGGCGAATAAGCTGCAAGACATGTTGGATGGATTCATTAAAAAATTTGTTCTCTGTCCTGAGTGTGAGAATCCTGAAACTGATCTGGTGAGTGCTCTCTGTCTACATTAACAGTGACATTATGGAAATGCTATGTGAAATGTTTGTGGAAGTCGTGCAGAGTTAAAAGCAGACTTGAGTATCTATGAACAGAAAATCAAGTACACATTTTTGCACCCTTTGGGAAGATTTTACATTGATTACAGTTCCTAACTTCTGAGATAAATTGTTACTTGTAAACTTTGTCTTTAGGGGGTGATACAAAGTATTTAAACTTCTGTTAATCATTTGGAGATGATAATGTAGACATCAGGTTTAGACTTCAATGCATCGTTGTTCTCTAAGTGGTGAATTAACTGGAGGTTCTCTCTTTTACAGCATGTCAATCCTAAGAAACAAACTATAGGTAACTCTTGCAAAGCCTGTGGCTATCGAGGCATGCTTGACACAAACCATAAACTCTGCACGTTCATTCTCAAAAACCCACCTGGTAAGTGCCTTTCCTTAGTTATGGGGATAAAGAGAACTTCTGTATTAGTGGTGTTGATGGAAGTAGAAAAATAAACAGCTCACATCTAATTGAAATGTAAAAAGGCACCAGCATACTCCTGGAGTATGTTTGGGGTTCAAGATGAAGGAGCTGTGCTGGTAGTGTCTTTCTTCCTTACACTGTGTCCTTCCCAAGGAGAGCTATTTGTTAAAAGCTGGATTTGCCTGTGCAGGATCAAAACTTGAGAGGAAGGAAGGTAGTTAGCTCATGGCATTTGTTGCTTTAAGACAGTGTGAAGTGTGAGAGTAGGAAGTAAAAACTGTAGTAAAGACAAACTGTAATTTGTGCAAGCAACACTCTGTAGTAAGCATCTAGTTGCCTGCTGCAATTTAAGCTTGCTAGAATAGAAAAGTCTAACCTATTCCAGGGGTCTCTGCTTTGTGAGGTCACCTGTTATATAGACTTGGACAGTCTTTGTTACAAGCAAGACTTTGACTGCAACTGGGGGCTTCCCCACCAGATGTACATCTTCCCTGAGTGTGTCTGGGGATGGGTACTACTCATAACTTGCAGCTAATGAAAGCATCCAAACCCACTTGGGGATTTGGCAGAGGTACAGGGACATTCTAGTTTGCTCTAGTTCATAGAACAAAACATTAAAATTCACTTGCAGAAAGTGGTGACACTGGTACAGGAAAGAAAGAAAAGGAGAAGAAGAACAGAAAAGGCAAGGACAAAGAGAATGGTTCTGTGTCCAGCAATGAGACACTTCCACCCCCACCACCAGAGGAGATTACTCCTCCACAGGTTGTGGTAAGTAGAAGGGAAAGTGGGGAGATAAGGGTGTGTGGTGTCTTGCTCAGGTTTAAACCTTTGAAGTCACTGGCATTCCTTGCTGGTCAACATTGCTCCTAGAGGTTTTACTGTATCCAGAACTTACTGCTGGAATAAAAGGGTCCCTGGTTTTCCTCTATAGCAGCTTTATCAGCTCATCAGTACCAGCATTTGTGCTCCTTGCTAAGTGAAAGCTGCCTATCTTTTATCACTCCTTTTCAGGCACCTGGATTGTCTCCTGTGTACTAGGTAGAATGGTAAAACTGCAGTTCCAGTAGCCCTACAGGTGGCCATATACTTAGGTCTAGTGTCCATTACTTCTTTCCTGTGTGCTCTTTTTCCGTGGTCTTTGATTTGCAAACTGTACTATAAACACTTCTTCAGTTTTCTAAAAATGCTGTCAAGTTTGTATAATTTCTGTCCTCACATAATACTAAGCTTGCAGTAATATTGTGTGGTTCTCTTGTTTTGGTTTTGTATTGTAGGAGGAGGAGGATGATGATGACTGGGGTGAGGACACAACAGAAGAAGCCCAGAGGCGCAGAATGGATGAAATCAGTGACCATGCGAAGAACCTCACGCTTAGTGAAGACCTGGAAAGAACTGTGGAGGAGAGAGTCAACTTACTTTTTGATTTTGTAAAGGTAACTATTCTCTGGTTGTTGGCTTTGTTTGTAAGGAAACTAAAAGCAGCTTGCTCAAGCTTCTGGAAAGTACTGGTTCTGTCAGTGGTGGGAAAGGACACCTGCAAAGAGCACTAATGCTGCAGACTTCAAGTGGCATTAAAGTGTTTCTCTCTGGACCTGTTTCCCTCTAGAAAAAAAAGGAAGAAGGTGTCATCGATACTTCTGACAAAGACATTGTAGCAGAAGCAGAGAGACTGGATGTAAAGGCTATGGGCCCACTTGTTCTCACTGAAGTCCTTTTTGACGAAAAGATTCGTGAACAAATCCGAAAATACAGACGTCACTTCCTTCGTGTAAGCCACCTCTTTTGCACTCATTGTGACAACTGCCCAGGGGTTTTTTTGTAGCAGTTTCTTGTTACTATGGGGGAGGACTTGTAGTGTTTTGTTTTTAAACTTCTCCTTAGTGAGGGGGAACTGCTGGGAAGAATAGTATGAACCACCTCGTAGAGCTGCTTCTGCTCTCTGTTCAGTCTGGTGAAAGGGTAAAAAAGCTCATTCAATCACTTCTGCTTTTATCACAATTGTAGTTCTGCCACAACAACAAGAAAGCTCAGAGGTACCTTCTCCATGGCTTCGAGTGTGTCGTAGCCATGCATCAGTCTCAGCTTATTTCAAAAATACCACATATTTTGAAGGAAATGTATGATGCAGATCTTCTGGAAGAAGAAGTCATCCTTGGCTGGGCAGAAAAGGTAAAGGATAGTATGTAATGTACAGTAGCACTTAAATACCTGAAGGTAATCTATTGCATCTGGCTTCTCCATTCTGGTATAGCTTGTGCAGTGAGAAGCCCCATTCTCAAAAATGGGCTGTGGGGGATGTTAAAGTTCCAGTTTAGGCAGTATTTGGATACAATCTGGTGTAAACTCCTTTAGTGTTCACATGAAGTCTCTTGTCTTTCAGGCCTCAAAGAAATATGTTTCAAAGGACCTTGCCAAAGAAATCCGTGTCAAAGCAGAACCATTTATTAAATGGCTGAAGGAAGCTGAAGAAGAATCTTCCGGTAATGAAGAAGAGGATGAAGATGAAAACATAGAGGTAGGAAAGGCTCCTTTACTGTCAGCCAGCTCCAAGGCTGCACTGTTCCTGCATGCTTAAGTCTTGTAACCTTGTCCTGGTGCACCCTGAAATTGATTACTTGGGGTATTGCTGTGCATGTTAGGAACAGAAGGAGCGCTGCATTTACAATGCTTAGTTACGTGTTGTGGCTAAAGTCTACATGAGATCACTGTAGTACCTGCAGTTGCGCCTGGGTAGCCCCAGACTGCACAATTCCACAGTGAGAGTCTCTTGCACAGTAGCAGCTCATGTAGTGCAAGGTTGGCAGCAGGTATGAAGCAGTGTGTCTCATGTTCCAGATGAGTTAGTGGGGGTGTGTTTGTTAAATAAGCTCATGGAAGAACAACTGACTGTTCTCCCCACAGTTTAGGCCTAGGTAAAATCTGTTGGCTATGCTCCAGCTGGTTGTGGCTGGGAGTGTTTTCACAGAGAAGGGATGGTTGGTTCTCCCAGCATTGTGTTATTCTGCTCCTGAGTATGAGATGCTGCTTCCTCCAGGTGTGCGTGTGCACAGCTCTGCCTTACAAAGCAGCATGGTAGGGGGTTCGTGGCCATGGTCAGGAGCGTGGTTGGGAGGTTGGGTGCTGGAATTACTCCAGTGCTTAGTGGCAGTAGGTGCTGTAGTTAAAGCAAGTGTCTTGTCTCCACAGGTGGTGTACTCCACAACTGCCAGTGTACCTAAAGTTGAAACTGTGAAGCCTGCAAACAATAAAGATGACGATATCGATATTGATGCCATTTAAAGTGATGCAACATAGCTTCCAGCATAGTAAAGAAAACTTCTCTGCATTTTCTGCCAGAAGTGTGATGACTTGTATGTGCAGAAGCTGAAATGGCTTAACATCTTGCTACTTTGTACTCTAAAATGTATCTTTTTACTGTGACTGGTCTTGTGTAACTAAGCCTAATACCAAGGAGTCAGCACGTCGGTGAACTGATCTAGTTTGCAACTGGCATGTTCTATTTTGTTTTTCTAACTTGTGTTGGACACATACTTGGAGCACATTTATACAGTTGTGGAAATAAAGGATTTGGTTTTGGTCAATCTTCATTTGTAACTCAACCCCCTTATTGCTTTTCCAAGTAAGTATTTACACAGCTCGGTGAAATGTGCAATGCTGATCACACAGTGACAGTCTTAAATGAGACCAAAAAAAAACCACCTTAACCTTAGAGGCTGTTCCAACAGTGGAGATTTGAAACCTGGGCAAAAAGCAGGTGTTGGGTAATCAACAGTGTGCAGCTGCCAGCTTCTTCAGAAACAGGACAGCTGTCTGTATTCTGATCGTTGCAGGCTTGGGTTTTCTTAAACCTCTGTTGGTAGTCTCTACATGAGTTGGGTTTTGGCTTGTGGTTTTTCCTTTTCCTGTGGTTTTCAACAGCTCCAAATCCAGGATTAAACTGCAGGAGCTGGTACTGCTGCAGGTGGCATGTGCTGCCCCTCAGGAACTGGCTGTTGCTGTGTGTCCAGCTGTGCAGTGTCACCGTGGCACAGGCCAAGCAGTGTCCAGTTCAGCCTCATTTGGGGAGGGAGGGGCACAGGAGGAGATCTGGCACCTTGAGCGCAGAAATCCTCCAAGTTCCCCTTCTCTCTGGAAGTGAGTGTCCTAAATGCCAGTGTTGAGGAACCAGATTCCTTTAGAAACAGGATAAAGAAAGACCTAGTCCATCAAAATCAGGAATCTGGTATGATGTGACATGGTGTATGACAGGTTTTGGCCAGGGAGGAGTTAAGGGTGAGGGTTTTATTGCCCTTCACAGCTGCTTACCAGGAAAATCGAGAGTGGCAAGAGAGTGGGTTTTTTTGGTAGATTCAGTATGAGAAGTTTTGAGAGATCAAGGCTCCAGTGCACGGTGAGCTGCTTTTTCTCGTGTCTGTTATTCTGGCAGAGCTTGGAATGGGACAAAGGCAAAGATTGTGTTTGGATAATCACAGCAGTGGTGCCTTGAGCTGCAGGTTCTGTTGTGCAGTGTGTGTGTTGCATGTGGCCCTGGCAGAGTCGTTACTTGGCACAAGCAGCTGTGGCAAACGGCGCTGGAACCACGGGGTGAAGCCATGAAGTGTTTCAAAGTGCCCTTTTCTCTTCAGTGGATTTTTATTGCAGTAATACAAAACCACCATTTTTAATTTACAGGCAGGTTTAGTCATTCCTGGCTTCTTTTGTCTAAAGGAAAATCTATTCTCCATTGGGTTTAAACCAGATTTGTATTTCCAAAGTGTCCGTTTTCATGCCTGTTTGGGAACATGGAAGATGGATTACTAATCCCTGTGTATCCTCTCAGGAAGCCATCTGTTCCTCTTGGTGTTCCCTTGTGTAACTGCTGTGAGCACACCCTGGTAAGTGTTATTCTCATGACCAGAAGGTTTCTGTCTGAAGTACGTTTTTTGTGGTGTTGGCTGCTCCCAATGGTGACACCATTTCAGGGCAGACTTGAAGGCAATTGCAGCCTGCCACCAATAGGTGTAATCTCTGGGTGTTTGGGTTTTTTCCCCCAGGAGGATGTAAAGACTGACAAGACATACCTGTTCCTTCCATCAGGGAAACCAGGAAGTAAAACCACCCAAAAAAGTTTTTCTTAGGGTCAGTGAAGTGATTATGTCACACCAAAGCTATAGGATGGTAGATTTGGTGTAAACATGGTGGGAGCATGCAGGGAATGGAAGTGTTCTTGTCTGTAGTAGCCCACAGGTGGATCAGTGAGTGCATAACCAAGTGGAACCCTAATTTCAGTCGTGGTGGAAGCTTCTAGTAGTGCTGAGGCTGCCACTACAAAATTCCTGGTGCTGAGTTACACTTCTGACCCATCTTCACCTTCACGTTGCTGTTTCTCTCTCAGATTGTTAACCAGTGATTCCACTGGCTCATAAAAACTGAGCATTTGTCGTGACTTTCTTTAGGGAAGGAAGTCTGATTTAAAAGTTTCATGAGTCTTTGAATGTACTGTCTCTGCTATCTGATTAAAAATAACAAGTACATCTTCAAAAGGCAACTTGGAGTTCAGATAAAATCTGCTCCAAGCTTCAAAGCTAGACTTCTGGCACCCAGGAAGGAAAGAGTGTTGAGTGATTGCCCTCCCTGGGTGCTGTACCGTGTCTGCTAGAAAACCTCAGTGTGGCCGCTGCCCTTGGGCAGGTGCAGGGTCTCGTGGCAGGTCCAGCAGCCTGGGCTTTACAGACCCCCAGCGCCTTGCAGGAGCCTGAGACTGGGAGCTTTGCTGCAGCTTGGCAGCCCCTGGCAGCGGCTTCTCTTCATCCAGTACAAGCTGCTCAGCTGCCAGCTTTGCTTGGGGCTCAGCAGCTTCAGCAGGGTTTGAAATCCTGACTCTTGTGCACATCAGAAGTAAAACTGCCTGGTTTTACTTTTATCAGTTAGAGCCTGCAAGTTGGCATTAGAGGCCAGTGCCTCAGCTGGATCTGGTAGGACATGTATTGGCTAAAAGTGTGCTCTTTGCTCCTGAGCTTGCACAGCTCGGGCTCGTAGTGAGGCAAGAACTAAGATGGGAAAAGTGATTTGAAGGGATTGCTGTAGGCACAGAAATGTGCTGAATGCTTTTGGTTTGCCTTGCTGTGGTAGTGGCTTCCCTTGCCCCTGTGACAGTGCTGTGGTGCTCCCACAGTGGTCACCTCTGCAGGGCCACTTGGTGAGGCTTTACCACGAGGCTGTCATTCCTCCCCCCTGAGATCTGCCCGCTTCCTTGGGGTAAGAGGCTTGCCAAAAGATCCCCACCTCTGCCCGAGTCAAACAGCTTGGCTGGTTTGTTGCTGTCCAGATTAAAAGTTGATTGATAATAAATAATGATTAGCATGTGTATGTATTCCAGTTGTGCAAGTTAGGAACCTTGCTGTTTGAAAAGGAGAGGTACCTCTGAAAAGCAGTTAATGTGGAGACCTGTAATGAATGTCCGTTCATTTGAGGGCTGATACAAAGTTGTAATAAAGATCACAGGACCTCTGGGCTCCCAGTGAAAGCAGCGAACGGAAATGGCAAGGAGAGATGGAACAGAAGTAGCTGACCCACCAATTAGTCTATCCAAACTGTGGCAGCTATTTTCTTCTCAAACTAATTAGTCCCAACGAGCCTCAGAGGCCTGTTGCTGAGGATTGACTCCTTGGCATTCGGCAACACCGCTGAACCGTGAAGTTCTGGAACAGAAAACACAGAAGTAAAGACAAAAAAAAAGCCGCTTGAAAACAATGCTCTTTTAAGCCTTATCTGTGAGACACTGCATGGTTAAATTTCATCTTAAGGTTTATGAAGTTGTTGGAGCTGTTGGGATTACTTACATGCTTGACAGGCTGCTGGCATTGTCTGTGTTTTTCATTTTGGAGATGATCATCTTCCTGCCACAGAGGTGTCAGAATCTGTCTCTTGACCTGAAATCGCTGAGGAGATACTCTGGGGCCACTGAGCAAGCAGCTTTCCCAGGATGTCACTTCCTTCCCTTTGCAGACCAGCACCAGGGTATCTCCACGGCTTCCTTAGAGCTGCTGCAGCTGACATCCATCAAGGGCATGGCCCCAGTGCCCAGATGCTGCTGCTTTTAATTCAGTAACATTCTAAAACCCCCTCAAATTTTCAGAGGAAAATCAAAGAACATCTTTGATGATTTGGGTTAGGAACCTAAGAAACAGATTCACTCAATCCCTGTCAGTAAACAGGGAACTCTTCTTCCTGTTGTAATTAGTGTCAGGGAAACCAAATGGATGCTAAACCATCTTTTCTGCACATCAGTTTTTCTACTTGCATGTGCTTCAAAGTCATTGCTTACTCAGTAGTTAGGACTCTCTAAGCTTTTTGTTGTGGCTTTTGTTGTACCAGTCCTGGGTGTCCTGTGGGTGGGATGCCCTTAGCTTCCAGTGCTGGCCACGCAGGTCAGCTGTGGCAGCACAGGAGTGGAGGGAAGCCAGGCAGCCAGGTCAGTCAGGCAAGGCTGGGACCAGCAAGGCCCAGGGCTGGGCACAGACCTGCTTTCCAAGGGCCCCTGCCCCAGTGCCAAGGTGTCTTGGCCCCAGGTGTGTTCCCCCAGGACTTTCTCTCACTGCTCCTTCCACGCCACTCAGCTCCAAGGTTACTCAGCTGCACAACGTTGGAGCCTGGACACAGGCAGTCAGTCCCACACCTGCAAGGAAGGGAAGGGGTTGCAGAGCCTCTTCCTGCTCCCAGATCCCTGACATTTTCTGAGTCTGGAGCTGGTTTCTCTGGTGCCAGTCTCACCCCATCACCGTGGTGATAGATGCATTTTCTGCACAGTACTTTCTCAAGGGGAAAAGAGATAATTCAAAGGAGAGCTCTGGTCTGAGCACAGTCATAGGCACTACAGCCATACATTCCAAATAAGGGAAGTGTCAGCACCAGGAACAACTCAACGGGAGGTTTGTGTGGGTGTTTTATTATTCTCTGTGAATTTTTGCTTGATTCTGTTTTTTATATTTATCTGATATTAATAAAACCCAGATAACTGCACTGACGTCAATGGAGTTTGGCTTTGATTCTGTGCAATTAAGGTAGACATCTGACATCTTTAAAAGAAACATGAGGAAAGTATACTTCCCAGGAGAATCCCATCCCTGTCTTGTCAGGGAATTGTTAATAAATTATTTATTAATTAATAATCACTCTTATGGACAAAGTCACAGGTATACAAATTGTGGACAGAGTAGTTCACATAGGAAAATATTAAATAAAGAAGTAAAATACTAAATGGAAAGGCTAAAGGTGGTCTCTGGGGTTGGGAAAATTGGATTTAAAAGCTTCCATCTCCTTTGTTCCTTCAGCCTGTGCTCATATTTTGTATCACAAGCCAGAGGAGCTGGTGGTTCCAGCTGGATGTGCTGTGAAACTTGGGGTAGTTATGGATGGTGGGCAATCACAGTCAGGCAAAATGGGAAACAGGAGCACAGCTCCAGTGACAGAAAAACACTGCTCTGTGAGGAAGAAGTAATGGGATTTTAAACAATCTCATCTAGATTCTTATTTGTCAGCTGACATTTAATACAGGAGTTTGCATTCTCCATGCCTTCTCCATGAACAGGATTGGCTAGATTTTAGTGTTGATTTATTCTGCTGAAAGATGCCTGTGAAAGGTCCAGAATGCAGAAGAGGCAATTTTAAGGAAAATAAAAGAAGAAAAAAACCAATCTTGACTGTTGGTGGATTTCATCAAAATCCCAAGAAACACTTTAGACAAGATGAAAGATGTGGTAGTTGCAGCCACTCAGGCTGCTGTCAGAAACTCAGCACCTCCAAAGAGCTTAGGTGGAGCAGTACAGAAACAGGGAAGAGAGAACCTCTCTGTAAGGAAAGCAGCTTGGGTCCCACCCAACAGAGGCCACTGAAGAACAGCACCTTCACCTTGCAGTCAAACACAGGAGACAAAGTTTTAGCAAGTAGCACAACTTGCTGAAGGCAAGTCCAGGGACAAAAAAAAACCACCATAAAAAGCAGTAACATACAGGGGGAATTAATTAACTGTGCACCCCTCATGCTAAGTAAAAATCAAGGAGATGGAGGGGTGATGAGTCCTCCTAACCATATCCTGGTCAATCCTGAGACCAGAAGAAGGGAGCAATGCATTTGCCTTGGGCACAAAAAGGCCGTAGGAAGCCAGAGGTGCCCCTGGAGCCCCAGGGCTGTGCAGCTGGGTAACCATTCTCCGTGAACCTCCTCGCTTGCGAAGACCTGGGGCTGCTCTCGGTTTTGCATGGCCAGGTCTGGGTGCCTGGATGAAACATCTGCTCCAGACCTGTTCTTTGAAGAGTTTAGGGGCACGTGGGCTGGGAGAGAGACACAGGGAAGCCAGGCTCAGCACCACAGGCATGGCTGGCTGCATCCTGGCCCGGGTCAGTGAGAGGGAAGCCAGGAAGTGAAGGTGGCTGCAGTGTGTGGGTGGTGAGGATTGAGAGGTGATCAGTAAGGCCTTCCTGTTTAGTAACACCAACAGGCTTTTCCTGGGCAAGGGGGTGGTTTTATCTGAATCACTGAAGGGGAACTGAGTGTTCCTGGTGGGAGGAAAAGTGGGAGAGCAGGTACCTGTCTGTTGTGAGAGCCTTTATGGGGGCGTTCAGGATTGTGCACTGAGGAGCTGCGGAGCTTCACTAACGCAAGGCATTAACTGCTGCAGTTTCTTTTTTTTACAGTCTTTTATGATACTGTCTCTGCCTTTGTTCCTTTTTTTTCCCCTCAGCACTGTGGGGTGGGACTGGGAGACAGAAAGAAGCAGTGGTATCCTAATACCAGAAAACCTGTTCTGCAGGAAAACCTGCAGATGTGAGCAGGATGGGGAAGGAGCGGCTGCACTCATGACCCANCCGGCCCCGGCCCCGCGCCGCCCGAAGCGAAGCGAAGCGAAGCGAAGCGGCCGCCAGGGGGAGCCCGCGCGCCGGCGGCGCCGCCCGGCCCAAAGCGGCCCCGGGGCGGTGACGGACACGGGCGGAGAGAAGCGGAGAAAGGAGAATAAAATATAAACCACACACAAAAAAACCACCCAAGAAGTAAAAACAAGGAAAAAATAAAAACCAAACAAGCAAGCAAGAGGGGAAAAAGAGAAAATATTATTAAAAAAAAAAGAATGAAGAAAGAAAAAAAAGCAAAATGAAAAGAAAAGGAAAACCACACAAAAAAATCCTCCTTCCAATTTTCACACTCCTGAATATTGTCTGGCTACAGATCTACCAGGGTTCTCCCTCCCAACACTGCCTTATGCACGCTTTGGGGAATAAGTGCTAAATTCTCTGTGTTGGATGGAAAGGGGGTCCTGGCCCCAGCATCTCACCTGGCCCTGCTGGGGTCATACCTGCTGCAGGGTGCCAGGAGACGTGGGGAGACTTGGGACAGGGAGGTGGCACGGTGGTTGCCTTGTCACCCTCTGCCCTAGGGTGGCTCAGTCATTGCAGGGACGGAGACGTCACTCTGGAAGGAAACAGTGGGGAGCTGTGTGAAGGGGAGGGGCAGGAGAGTAATGAAAATAATGCTTTACTGAAAGTACTGTCAAGAAAATATCTGAGAGAGAGGGAGGGAGAGCTGCAGCTGCCTCTGTATCACACACAGTCCATGGGTACCTCCATGTCACACTCAGAGAAAACTTGCTTTTTTATATCCTCCAACCTGTGCCATCAAGACGCTCTTAAAACCCTGGCCCATGAAATCTCAGTGCACATGCTTTGAGGGCAAAATGATGCCATTGGAGGAAATATTGAGGCCACAGGCAGCCTCAGCAGCACTTTTACCTGCAGGAACAAACTGCCTCATCTCCACATCTGTGTACCTGACTCATTCCCAGTAACATGTCTTGTAATGAGCTGTTTCGCCAGCTGCACTCACCCAAATGTCATGTGAGGAGATCCTGCACACACAGCCCGTGGCTGCTTTGCCTGCATGGGTGCCTGCCCTGTCCTGCTGATGGTCTTGGGTGTTCAGATTTCCTCCTGCAGCACAGGATGTGTGCTGGGAAGAAGATGGTCCTCTCTCTCAAGCAGCAGTGACTCACCAAGCAGCACCCTGCAGCTCCATGGCCTCCTCTCCATCTGCATTTCTGGTACCCAGGATGCTGTAATTAAACAGCTCTGAAGAGCTGTGTTAGCATGGCCATACCCAGAGCTGCAGGGAGCCACAGAGAAAATAAAACTAATGGCAACACCATCCAGCTCCTGCCCAGTGGTCCAACAGGGTGAATCTGAGAATCCACTTATTTTTCTTCATTTTCCTGTGATGTCATTTTTCTGTGATCATGTTGCTCACAGCAAAACTGAGATGAAAAGCACAACAGCCAAGAGTATCAGCAGTGCAGGAAGAGAGAGATCTCCCTACATGATCCTGCCTCAAGTGGCTCCTGGGAAGCAGGGTTGAGCATCTTGGCTTTGCTTGGGCAGTGAGGGAGGAGGTGCAGGGTGGTGGGATGGGCTGGTGGAGGCTGAGTTGTCCAAAATCTTGCCATTGGCATCTGGCTGCATCCATGTAGCTCTGCCAGGCACGGTGGAGGGACAGACCAAGCCACTACCCAAAAATCATCTGCAAATCATCAGTGAGTGCAAATCCACTTCTCCTGGTAAATGAAGACACCAGAGCAGTCTGTGTGTTTTCACAGAACTATTTTTTCCCAGTCTTCCTAATTTCTTCAAAGACAAGCACAGCCTGCTTATGGGGGGGCTTTAAGGTGACTGCCAGACAAGTGAATTTATGGCCTTTCAGGTGTCAGAGAAGCAAAACCCTGATTGTCTGGGTCAGATTCGGGCAATTTAAAGTATTTGAGTTCCTCTTTCTAGACTCCTGTAAGATTAGATGCTCAGGGAAAGGCTGTGTGACCACAAGTCTCTCCATAGGACCCCTGGACACCAAAGGCAAAAAGGAGGGTGAGGTATCCTGGCCCTGCTGTTTGCAGGGATGGGGTGAGGGCAGTGACTCGAGTGACCCTCAGCAGCACAGGGTGGTCCCTGCAGGCCCCTCCCCTCTGCTCAGGGCTCTCCATCACACTCCTGCCCCAGAAGGGGACAGCCAGACTCTGCAAATCTCAAGGTGGCCCCCATATTTCTAAGAAGTTGATTTTGGGTTTTTTTTTTTTTTTTACAAAGCAGGGATATGATGAGAGTTGTGTCTCTGCATCCCTATTTTCTTGTTTGGCTCTGAAACATTAAACCCAGGTCAGGGCCTTAAACCATCCTTTGTTTAGGCTTTCTCAGGCAGGTAATTTCTCTGTGCTGGGCTGCTGATGGGGATGGCAGGTTCCCCCTCCCTGATTTTCCCTCACCTCCCCAGTCTTTGATCACAGCAGCTCTGGAAACTGAGCTTTGAAAATACAGTCATTTCATGGACGTGTTGATTAGGAAATGAAATTCCAAGAAGCAAATGACAGCCNAAAATCCCAAGAAACACTTTAGACAAGATGAAAGATGTGGTAGTTGCAGCCACTCAGGCTGCTGTCAGAAACTCAGCACCTCCAAAGAGCTTAGGTGGAGCAGTACAGAAACAGGGAAGAGAGAACCTCTCTGTAAGGAAAGCAGCTTGGGTCCCACCCAACAGAGGCCACTGAAGAACAGCACCTTCACCTTGCAGTCAAACACAGGAGACAAAGTTTTAGCAAGTAGCACAACTTGCTGAAGGCAAGTCCAGGGACAAAAAAAAACCACCATAAAAAGCAGTAACATACAGGGGGAATTAATTAACTGTGCACCCCTCATGCTAAGTAAAAATCAAGGAGATGGAGGGGTGATGAGTCCTCCTAACCATATCCTGGTCAATCCTGAGACCAGAAGAAGGGAGCAATGCATTTGCCTTGGGCACAAAAAGGCCGTAGGAAGCCAGAGGTGCCCCTGGAGCCCCAGGGCTGTGCAGCTGGGTAACCATTCTCCGTGAACCTCCTCGCTTGCGAAGACCTGGGGCTGCTCTCGGTTTTGCATGGCCAGGTCTGGGTGCCTGGATGAAACATCTGCTCCAGACCTGTTCTTTGAAGAGTTTAGGGGCACGTGGGCTGGGAGAGAGACACAGGGAAGCCAGGCTCAGCACCACAGGCATGGCTGGCTGCATCCTGGCCCGGGTCAGTGAGAGGGAAGCCAGGAAGTGAAGGTGGCTGCGGTGTGTGGGTGGTGAGGATTGAGAGGTGATCAGTAAGGCCTTCCTGTTTAGTAACACCAACAGGCTTTTCCTGGGCAAGGGGGTGGTTTTATCTGAATCACTGAAGGGGAACTGAGTGTTCCTGGTGGGAGGAAAAGTGGGAGAGCAGGTACCTGTCTGTTGTGAGAGCCTTTATGGGGGCGTTCAGGATTGTGCACTGAGGAGCTGCGGAGCTTCACTAACGCAAGGCATTAACTGCTGCAGTTTCTTTTTTTTACAGTCTTTTATGATACTGTCTCTGCCTTTGTTCCTTTTTTTTCCCCTCAGCACTGTGGGGTGGGACTGGGAGACAGAAAGAAGCAGTGGTATCCTAATGCCAGAAAACCTGTTCTGCAGGAAAACCTGCAGATGTGAGCAGGATGGGGAAGGAGCGGCTGCACTCATGACCCAACCTGCCCTGCACACAGAAGGCCAGAGGCTGATGGGGGATGACAGGCTCCTTCCTCTGTCTTTCCCCTTCAGCATGAACCCATTCTCAGCTCTGGTCAGAGACCAGGTGCTGTTTGGGGCCTGATCTGATAACCTTCACGGAGCTGCTGAAGGAAGGTCTGCTCCTGCCTTTCCTGCCCCGCGGGACCTGCTCTGCTGCGGTGTCAGCCTGTGCCTTGGTCCAGGGCTGGTCAGCAGCGCTGGGTTTGGAGTTTATAAGGGAGATGCCTGTAGCTGTCAGGGTGCTGATATCGTGGGCCATGCTCTTCAGAGACATCTGGGTGTCAGAGAAGCCACCCAGTGCTGGGAATTTTCCGTGACCCACTTTTCTTCCTGAAATTCTGTTTCTTGACAGTGGTGAAGACCCATTTCCCAGGAACATCCCCAGGCTGCAGGAGGGATTCCAGCCGGGACTGACCTTGTTCCCCCATCACTGCAACACGTGCACGGCTCCTCTGTGTCGCGCTGGGACACGGCCCAGGCGGGCAGGCAGGATGGGGAGGGCACAGGGGCAGATTTTGACCCG
>VZRX01013809.1:146488-167303 GCA_013398075.1 Notiomystis cincta
AAATCTCAGTGCACATGCTTTGAGGGCAAAATGATGCCATTGGAGGAAATATTGAGGCCACAGGCAGCCTCAGCAGCACTTTTACCTGCAGGAACAAACTGCCTCATCTCCACATCTGTGTACCTGACTCATTCCCAGTAACATGTCTTGTAATGAGCTGTTTCGCCAGCTGCACTCACCCAAATGTCATGTGAGGAGATCCTGCACACACAGCCCGTGGCTGCTTTGCCTGCATGGGTGCCTGCCCTGTCCTGCTGATGGTCTTGGGTGTTCAGATTTCCTCCTGCAGCACAGGATGTGTGCTGGGAAGAAGATGGTCCTCTCTCTCAAGCAGCAGTGACTCACCAAGCAGCACCCTGCAGCTCCATGGCCTCCTCTCCATCTGCATTTCTGGTACCCAGGATGCTGTAATTAAACAGCTCTGAAGAGCTGTGTTAGCATGGCCATACCCAGAGCTGCAGGGAGCCACAGAGAAAATAAAACTAATGGCAACACCATCCAGCTCCTGCCCAGTGGTCCAACAGGGTGAATCTGAGAATCCACTTATTTTTCTTCATTTTCCTGTGATGTCATTTTTCTGTGATCATGTTGCTCACAGCAAAACTGAGATGAAAAGCACAACAGCCAAGAGTATCAGCAGTGCAGGAAGAGAGAGATCTCCCTACATGATCCTGCCTCAAGTGGCTCCTGGGAAGCAGGGTTGAGCATCTTGGCTTTGCTTGGGCAGTGAGGGAGGAGGTGCAGGGTGGTGGGATGGGCTGGTGGAGGCTGAGTTGTCCAAAATCTTGCCATTGGCATCTGGCTGCATCCATGTAGCTCTGCCAGGCACGGTGGAGGGACAGACCAAGCCACTACCCAAAAATCATCTGCAAATCATCAGTGAGTGCAAATCCACTTCTCCTGGTAAATGAAGACACCAGAGCAGTCTGTGTGTTTTCACAGAACTATTTTTTCCCAGTCTTCCTAATTTCTTCAAAGACAAGCACAGCCTGCTTATGGGGGGGCTTTAAGGTGACTGCCAGACAAGTGAATTTATGGCCTTTCAGGTGTCAGAGAAGCAAAACCCTGATTGTCTGGGTCAGATTCGGGCAATTTAAAGTATTTGAGTTCCTCTTTCTAGACTCCTGTAAGATTAGATGCTCAGGGAAAGGCTGTGTGACCACAAGTCTCTCCATAGGACCCCTGGACACCAAAGGCAAAAAGGAGGGTGAGGTATCCTGGCCCTGCTGTTTGCAGGGATGGGGTGAGGGCAGTGACTCGAGTGACCCTCAGCAGCACAGGGTGGTCCCTGCAGGCCCCTCCCCTCTGCTCAGGGCTCTCCATCACACTCCTGCCCCAGAAGGGGACAGCCAGACTCTGCAAATCTCAAGGTGGCCCCCATATTTCTAAAAAGTTGATTTTGGGTTTTTTTTTTTTTTTTTACAAAGCAGGGATATGATGAGAGTTGTGTCTCTGCATCCCTATTTTCTTGTTTGGCTCTGAAACATTAAACCCAGGTCAGGGCCTTAAACCATCCTTTGTTTAGGCTTTCTCAGGCAGGTAATTTCTCTGTGCTGGGCTGCTGATGGGGATGGCAGGTTCCCCCTCCCTGATTTTCCCTCACCTCCCCAGTCTTTGATCACAGCAGCTCTGGAAACTGAGCTTTGAAAATACAGTCATTTCATGGACGTGTTGATTAGGAAATGAAATTCCAAGAAGCAAATGACAGCCCAGCTGCACTGCCTGACTCTGCAAGGCTGGAGCTCCCCACCAGGAAATGTATTCTCATATTTTTTTGACACATCCAGGGTGTTGTATCATTAATAAAAAATGCAGACAGAACTTCTTAAGAGAAAATGACTTCCAAAGAAACTGCCTTTTTTCCCTAGTTTTTCCTGTGAATCCATAGGCTTCCTTGAAGACAGCTCAGTTCTTTCTTTCTTTCTTTTGCAGAGCAAAATGAAGCATAGGTTTACCCTGGAGCAGTGTCTTCTGGGCATACAGTAAGACCCCAGGGATTTGTCTCTCCTAGCTGGCTGTTAATCAAGGTTTCCAGCTTCATAGGAAATTGGTTTTACTGGGGGACAGAGACAGGTTGTGGGTCTTCATGGTTAATTCTACAGAAAAATAACCCCAGCCTTGCAGTCCTGTGAGGACTGGATGCTGTCTAGTCCATCCAGCTGGGATAGGGGCAGGTCTAGCTGATGTGTCTGCCTCCACAGCAGCCATGATGCCATACACTGACTCCAAGTTTTTCTTATCTAAACAACCCCAAATCCATCTCTGAAAAACAATCCTTTCCCCTTCCCTTCTTTATTAGTAGCACTGTGCTTTTCTGAGTGCTATTCTGAGTATATCAGCCCAGGGCAGGAGGGTGTTCTGGGGCTGACTCACCTCAATTTTGTTGCTGAGAAAGCAGGATATTCAACAAGGGTGGTGGCAGAGGCTGGGCTGATTTGGTTTCAAAGGGGGTTCAAGGAGCTCCTTGAAGATACTCAAGGCTCACAGAATTGCTGCAGGAGGGAAAAATCCAAAACATGCCATGCCTGACTGGGGCAGTCATGTATGGGGCTGAGGGGTGGTTCAGACCCACTGGAGGGTCACAGCTGCAGCAGCAAAGAGGACTTTGCAAGTGTCTAGATTTGCTTCATGTTTGAAGTTCAATGGGAGATTGTTTAAAAAGGCCTGAAAAGAAGATGTGGTGTTTGGAAGAACCTTTTTGTGAGGAAGGAATACCTCTGCAGGAAGAAAATTGTTTGCTGGGACACAAAGGAGCACTCACTCTCTGGTTGGTACTTCAGGTTTGACGTGAAAATATCATAAATGGCCTTCCTGTAAAAGGCAGATCATTTCTTCCTGGATGCAAGGAGGAAAGCAGAGCCAGGGAAGTGATACAAAGAAAACCTGCCAAAGCAACAAGCCAGGAAAAGCAGCTTTGCAGAAGTGCTTTGAATGGCTGCACATGCTGTGACAGGGCATGTATCAGAGCCAGAGAGGTTAAAGCACGTAAGATGGGAGATGATGCTGGCCTAGACATGAAGGACCTTATCCTACTCTTCTCTAGTTTGCATATTCAGAAATAACCAAGCAGACAGGGTCTGACTTCCAAACACTGTGAACAGAGGCAGACACCAACAGCCTTTACCCTTGTAGACCTTCTTTCCCCCCAGCATAGAATGGTTAAAACTATTTCTCTCTCAGTGGGTTGCCTTTCCCTGGGTGCTGCTTAAAAATCACCCCAAAAATCTAAAAACAGGTCAGCCCTTACATCTGTAGCTTGTTCTGCACAAGACACCCATTGGGAAGGGAGTTTTCCTGGTGACAGCAGGAAATCCATTTAGAGCCCCCCCAGCACTTGTGCTGCAGCAGCCCCTTTGCCTCCCACTGCTCCTGCACTCGGAGCACTCCCACAGTGCCAGAGGCTCATCCCCCTGCAGCAGTGGGCATGCAGGCAGAAGTGGGGCTGCAGGTGGGATGCAGAGTGAGCACGGGGTGGGAGAAGGCTGAGCAGCCCCAACCCTGACCGCATTCCCCCGCGGTGTGAGGCTGCTCTGGTTCCCCCAGCTGGCTGTGCTCACCCATCCCCACTCCCATCCTCATCCCATCCCCACTCCCATCCCCATCCCATCCCCATCCCCATCCCCACAAAGAGCAGCTTGCAGGTGACATCTTTGACACCTCCAGCTGTCTCTCTGCACATCGCAGCTTTTCATCTCTGGCAGCTAATAGCAGAGTGCTGGGGGAAGGGAACATATGCCAAAGCAGCTCAACTAAGGTGCCTTCTTGCTAATCACATTACCAGCCCCCTGGCAAGAGAGAGGGTTTGATACATGGCCGGGGAGGTACCAGGATATCTCCCCGCTCTCCATGCTGCTGGGGATGCTTTTGCCTCTGTGCAGGCTGTGGGAGGCAGCTCCGTGACAGACAGAATGGAGCACCTCTGTTTGGAAAGATACCACAAAAAGCACGGGCTGGACACAGCCAGGAGCACATGTTCCTGACAGAAGTCCAAACGGGAGCACGCAGAGTAGGCAGCTGCTGTGCAGCACGACAGTGCTGGAAGAAAGGCAGAGGCTGAATTGATCTACAGACAGAGCCACCTTCCATCACTGCTGCCTGCAGGGCGCTCGCTGGAAGGAACAGCTGAATCCCGACAGCCGGGGGCAATCAGAGGGTATGAAGCTCGGGCTCAGCTCAGCTGCAGGGAATCTCACTACCCCGTTCCAAACACCTTTTGTAGCTCCGACAAGCTCCTAACAATGTATCCCGTTAATGACTGATCCTACACAGTGAATGCAGGTGTCAGGAATGCCCGATTCAGACGGCAGCAGCAAGGTGATGGCTTTGCCCATTGGACGGGAGGAGGTGTCCTGGTGCCAAGGGAGGGTGAGAAGCTGAGCTGCCAGGTGATGCCATCACCATCTCCAGGTCCTGTCTGCTCCCCACTGCTCCCTCCTGAGCTCACCTGCATCCTATCTCAGCCATGACTTCAAATGGAGCTGGTGCCCTGGGCCTGGCTGTGGGGATGTGGCAGTGACAAGCTGTTGTGCCAATGGGGGCTTGGGAGTTACTGCAGACCAGTGATGGGGCTACCTGTGGGGTTGGCCCACAGCATCAGAACAGTGCCAAAACCCTCTTCTTGCCTTTTGCTGGCCAGCCTGACAGCAGCTGAGTAGCTGTGAAGGATGAACTGGTGGCCCTGTCCATCTCTCAGTGCACGGAAAAACAAGACTTTTGCATCTTTTTGTAAAATACATGTGAGTGCCAAATGTGCAGGTCTGCTTCTCCAGAGCCTGGGGTTGTGTGAGTGCTGGCTCTGGTGTGTGGCTGCTGGAAGGAGCTGAGGACCAGCCTGCACAGGAGAGAGACAGGCTCTCCAGGTTTGCTTTCCAGCTGGGGGAATCCCGACCTGCTTCTGCTCTCTTCTGAGGGATAACCTTTCCCTAACCCCTGCTTGTGTTTGGGACTCCTGAAACCCCTGCCAACAGTGTGTGCTCTCACCTTTGCATGCCTGGAGCCCTTTGGGGTCTGTGTCCCACCAGAGGAGTTACTACAAAGGGTTTTCCCGGGACTGTCCCCTTCCCTACTCTGATTGCCACTATCCAATTCATTGGCTGGAGAGGAGGCACGGGCATGCACACGTTTCAGTACGTGTTTCTTTTTAATGCATTTATTTTTAGCTTGTTTTTGTGGCCCGTAGAGGATTCCACAGGAAATCCTGCAGCCATGGGATCATGAAAAGCTCAGGTTCCCGATTGTGTTACATACGTTAACAGAGATGTGAGCTATACAGGGTTTTTTAAAAAGCAGCTATAAATACTTCCTCCAGCTGCACCAATATCCCCTCGTCCCTCTTCCCTCCAGGGCACCTGTTGACACTCATGTACCCAGTTAAGATTAGCTGCTTCACAGGGAAGGGGAGCCCTGACTCTGGAGCCATCCCTCCCTGCCCTGTAGCAGGAGCACCTGGCTGTCCTGTTTTGGGACACGCCTTGGGCTGTCAAAATTTTCACAACCCCAAAGGGCCAACACCCCTGACGGGTTTGCTTGGCCCAGCAGTGGTGTGGGGCAAGAGCCACAGGAACCAGCCCCATATGATGTGGTGGCACTTTGCCATCTGAGCCCCAGGCAGCCCTACCACAGTGAGGAGGCTGCCAGTTCTCAGCCCAGCTTCATTCCCAAGCCCAGGCTGGCCAGGCAAGCAGGGGTGCTCAGTGCTGGTGTGCACACTCACATTTCATTCTGCAGCCGTGGGGTGCACTGACAAGTGCATCATTTCCCTCCAGCTGTGGAAGCTGACAGCTCTTTCACATGACCCAGGATGGGTAATGCCTGCAGGGCTGCCCTGTGTTTGTGAAATATGGAGATATGTATGTATGGAGCTTGAGTTCATGGCATTCAATCCTTTTGATTAGAAGCAGAGGGGCTTTTCACCTGTGAGAGGCAGCTCTCAGTCTCCTCACTGCCTCTCAGCACTGTAGGGGAAAGGTGCTGCCCAGGATGCCCCAGAATGAGCTAGGACATGTCTGGAAGAGGCATCTGCTGGGAACATGTCCCATCCATTACATGATACATGCAGCCTCCAAGCTCAACCCTGAAATACTTTTCCATGGAGAGAAAACCCCAGCAAGGTAAGAGGGAGCTGTGCCAGAGGCCAGTCCCTGCTTCCCTGCAAGGATGCCAGCCCGTGCTGGTGTCCACAGGGGACACTGCTCTGCAAAGTCCAGCTCCAAGCTGTGCCCCTTTTTTCCCAGTCTCTGTGCCATCGTTCCTGGCTGCTGGTGAGTCAGTCCCTGGCCCTGCTGGGTGCCTCCACAGCAGCCTGCTCAGTGCTCTGCTGCTCTGCAGAAAACCTCAGCCATCAGGGGAGCCTGTAAAATAGCAGCTGTAGGCAGGGTTCCCCTTCCGTGCTGGGAGGGAGCCAAGACTTTCTTAAAGGTTTGTTTGTGCAGAAATTAACCAAATCCTAACAAGAGATTCCTTTATTTGACTATTTGCCTATCCTTCATTTCTCCCCTATACAAGAAGTTAATGCCATAACCCTTCACACTCCACTTGTCCTGGATTTGCCTGAAGAGTCCATTGTGGAGCCAGAAAAGCTGTCTGATGGAACTTTAGCTGAACCTGAAACATGAAACATTGGCTGCACCTTGAGACTTGATGTGGGAACTGGAAGATGTATTCAGTTCACAGTTAAAGCAATCAGAAATTAACCCCATCACTTGGAAACTCTTCTGATCCCCACCTACACTCTCCAAACTACATCTCTGAGTGTGCCACACTCCCAGGCTGGAAGCTGGGCTGTGTCCCTCTTTGCCAACGTGCAGGATGGATTGTAAGCCAAGTGAAGTCCTTCTGCCCAGGTAGACCCTGCTGAGATCCTGACGTGGGTCCTGTACAAGGGGGTTCAGAAATGTCTTGTCAGCCCTGCTATTCCTGTACTCCAGTAGACCCAGAGCTTGTACAGATGGAATGGCAGAAATCCAAGGAAAGGCTCATGATACCAGCTCAGAGAAGAGCAGAGAGTGAAAAATGGGGTTATGCGGGCTCAGCTGATAGAGAAGAAGGCAAAGTCAGAAGCAGAAGACAGAATGTTTAGAAGTAAATTAATTCTGTTTATGTAGATCTGAGGTTCATCTGTGGTCTGGTTGTCCAAGACACCACAGTGAAGCTCATCCTGGGGAAGATGTCACACACCATGGGACATACAAGGATTGTCCTGGTCCTCTGACTGACCAAGGCCTCCTGGATGTGGAGAAGGTCTTGCTAGAAGGATAAAATATAAGGAGTGGAGGAAAAGGAACAGCAGTATTAGCTTTCTTCTGCCCTGCTCCTCCCAGGCTGTCACTTTAGTCAGGGCTCCTGACAACCCCTTCAGATGAAGTGTACTTCAAAAATGTATGCTGGGGTTATGTAAGACTCCGGTACCTTTGGTGACTCACAGGCCTTGTCCCGACACGCCGCTCCCCACAGCCGTTGTGTAAGCTCACTGGGAAAGCACGCAGCGGCCAGCCCCAGGCACGGGGAGCTGCTGCAGGGATGGGGAGCCATGGCCCTAAAGACCTTCCTTCCCAGGGAAGGCAAACCCACTGAAGGACCGTCCCATTCAACATGGAGAGGAAGGACTCCTGCCACAGTGTTGGTTCTGCAACTGGAGGGATGGTCAGGGAGATGAAAAGTGTGAAATTCATCAGATTAGCAAATTTGTGGTTGGCATCCAAACCTGCAGTTTTCCCTGTTATGTGCTGTAGGTGAAAGGTCTACTAGTACTTGTAATGAAAGGGTTCACTGGCAGAAGAGCAGAAGCAGGGTATCTTCCCTTGTCCAGGGAGCCTTCTTCCTGCAGTGGAGGAGCCTGAGTTTTCTCTTATTTAAGTGTGGACACATCAGGATAGACTTTGCAGCCAGCAGTGGAGACACTGGCTCTCCCTCTGGCACAAAAAGAGGATAGATGGAGCCTTTGAGGAGTTCCTGGAACTTGCAGGGGATGTGTGGGCCCAGTAAGAGGCAGTGAGGGGAGCAAGCACCCATGGGCAGCTGCATTGGAAATGGGGACAATGTTCCCAGCAGTGGGGTGGGGACAGAACTGCCCAAGGGTGTCAGGATGGGTAAGCCCATGGGGACAAATCTCATATTGTCTCTGTCTCCGTGTGAGAGGCTGTGAAGGAGAGGGGCTGTGCCTGTGTACTGGGGAGCAGTCTGCCCCAGGCTGCTTGCACACAGGTCTGGTCTGCCATGTTTTGCCATCTCCTGGGACAGCATCCCCAGCAGCACAGAGCAGAGGGCCTCACCTTCCCTCCTATTCAGACTGCAGTTGCTGGAAGGACACAAGTCCCATCTGGACAGCTGTACCTCGGCACTTTGTGTGGTTGTTTGGTTTGGTTTTTCACCCTGCCCATAATCTGTGTTTGAATGTCTGTGTGTGCCATGAATCCAGCTCAAACATTGCAGTGCCTCAAGGCAGCAGAGTTATGGTAATGTGGGTATGTTCAAGGAAGGCTGAGAATTGGCAAGTCAGCAGCAACCTCTGCTCCTCTGAACTCACACTGCCGAGAAAGTTTGGTCTTCATTCGCCTTGCAGTCATGTCAGTCCAAGAAATCAGAGGCAATGAACAGCACGCTGCAGGTTTGGTGCTGCCTTGTGACTTCAGGGCCAGCTCATCAGCTGGGACAAGTGAGGGTAGCTGCCCTGAGGCACTCCAGATGAGCAGGTATTTTCCTGACGTCTTGCCAGTCCTTGATTTCTGTCCAGGACTCCACACCTACCCCAGCCTGTCTTCTGGTGCAAAAGTGATAGGTTTGATTCATGCAATGGATTTACAGCATGGTTCATAAGCTGAACTAAAAAATAAGGTTAAAGAAACTCTTCTTGTTTAACTGAGGATCTGTCTTTCCCTGGTTTGTAGCTCTGCAATGGAGTGATAACATATCAAGGCTGAGTCTTGGCTTTAGGACTCCACTTTTAGACTTGTATAAAATGACAGTAACACAGGCATCAGACTCATTATTTATGATACAGTTATAAATTATACAATTTTGCCCCCTCAGTCCATAGCTAGAAATCACCACTTCCCACATACAGCATATGCAATGCTTTATTTTTAAAAAATAACTTCCATCTTTCTAAAGAGTAAAGGCAGAGCAAAAAGATGAATTAATGTGACCTATTATTAAGTTATGAAATGCTTACAAGCCCACAAAACCATGCATGGATTCAGCTTCCTCAGGAAAGAGGGCAACTGCAAGGAATTTCAGAGCCAGCACCTTGCCTGATGGAAAGCAGCAGCCACTGGCTTCAGCAGGAAAGTCTGCCCCTAACTGCAGAATCGGTTCCCAGAACTGGCTCACCATGAAGCCCAGCCCTGGTGGTGTTGAGGGACATTCATGAGAATCAAGCCAATTATTTTCCCCGACGGATAAGGCAGAATGATCTGCAGTCTTGTTCTAATGGCTACAACCACACGGCCACCAGGAATCAAGGCTGCAGGAACACGCCCTGCCTTTGCCAGCCTCGCAGGCTGCTCAGGCACAGGATGTCTCTGCTGACTGGCAGCGCTGCCTGTTGTCACCATGGCACAGGGTTCTTGCTCTAAAACCTGCTTCAGACATATTTTGTCAGGCTCCAGCCACCAGGGCTGGCCTCAGATGTGCCAGCTGGCTGCCACACCAGGAGATCTCGGTCAAGGTAGTTTGGCAAGGGTGAGGCTGGGAGATGACATATTTTGTCCCTGACCTTTTGGGAAAGCTCTGGGATGAAGAGGTAAAGAGAAGAGATGTGGGCATCCTGGGAACAAAGGGGGAAAGTCTGAGATGGGGTGGGATGGCTGAGGAAGGGCAAGTTGGGATAAGGAGCTGGGGGAAAGGAAGGAGTAGACCTCAGAGGACACAGGGCAGCAGGAAAGAGGAGTCCCTTCTCTCTGTTAGGATGTGTCCCCTGCAGTGTCTGGAAGAATCACATATTCCTATCTGTGTTTCTCCTCCATCCTCAGCTGAAACCTCCTGGTCCCACGTCTCACATTGGTTCACACTTTGTGGATGGCAGCTTTCCACTGGGACAAACACACAGTTAGGTCCCCTCACACTCCTCCCCGGTGGCCTCTGTACTCTGGCTGTGCTGCTGGCCCTGTCCCCCCCCAGGTGGGCCTGCTGGGGGGACAGGGCCGTGTGCTTTGCTGGAACCCAGAAGCACCCCTGCAGATGTGAGCATGTGTGCAAGTGACCTTCAGAGAGCAGAGGTCACACAGCCAGCTGCTCCAGGGGTAGGGGAAACCAAGCAGAGCTGCCTCTGCAGGTCTCCCATTTCACTGTTTCCTCAAGGTTCCCCATCCAGGCTCATCTCCATGCACAAAATGGATGGTTCCTACCAGCAGAACACCAGAGCCACAGTCCTGCTTGGAGATACCTGAAGCAGCTCTGTGTGAGCCCTAAAGCAGTTTAACTGCTGAGCACAGAGGAAAAGAGCCCATTCTCTTGTGCCAATATTGCATTTACATTGCTCCTGGTAAAAGCACCCGCTGTAACCCAGCAAAGGGGATTCCTCTCCCACACACAGCTCTGCTCCCAGTGCAGGTCCCATGTGCAGGGGCCTCTGAAAGGCAGCATGCAGTCCTGTAATTAAAGCCTGGATCCTAATGTGCAAGTACAGAGAGGCCACATGCTGGCTGGTTTTCTTTGTAGCTTGAATAGTGTTTCTTTAATGTAGGTGGGTTGTTTTTTTGGTTGGAGGGTTTTTTGTGCGTGTGAGAAACATAAATAGGACTTCATCTTTTATGCATTTCCTTGTGCCTTCCAGACCCAGAGCTCCTCTCCATCATTTGACATCGTTTTTAGTTTTGAAAGCTGCACTTACTAGAAAAAGATATAAGGGTGTTTTCATTGCAGTACATCATATTCACATACATAAAATATTAAAAGCAGTATAGATGAACCCAAAAACAATGCAGCACTTTAGAAAATAGTATTAGTCTTTTCCCTAGGTGTTAGACAATGAAATAAATCCTACTCTGTTAGACATTACAGCCTCCATGGACTCCCAAGGGGAGCGTGTGTCACACTTAGAGATACCAGGAGGGTCTGTTATGAGGGGAGCAGAAGATTTCTGCTATATTATATAGATGCAGACAGAGGAATATAAATGTATGTGTGTGTGAGTGTGTATGGATGCTTATATAGCATTTGTCAGCACTGCCAAGGCGCTCTGGTTGTGCCTGCCCCACACCACTGTCTCTCAAGGACAGAGTGCATTTCCTGAGTCCTCTCCCAGTCTGTGCTGGGTCTTCCCAGAGAAGGCCAGAGGTCCTTTAATCTATGGCACAGTGCCATGGAGAGGCCTATGGGACATGGCAGGGAATGGCAAATGTAGCCCTGTGGAAACAACACGTTTTCCTCTAATGGGCAGCCCCACTAAAGGAGCCCTTCAATGTCCTCCAAACATCCTTGCTCAACTCAATGCAATCAGATTTTGGCCTCAGGTGAGTCCAGGCTTGGTCTCAGGTGACTAAAGGTGATACCTCTGACCTTCAGCAGTGTCCCCTGGAAACAAGTGCCCTTGCAGGTCATCTCCCTCTGATAAGAAGGATAAGAAGGCAAAATGGTTTTCCTCCTCTCAAAGGGTGTCCTAGAGGCTCAGCCTCACGATTACCAACTGCAATAACCCACTGAAACCCAGTAGTATGAGAAAACAGGAACTCAAACCACCCAGGATCACACCCAGCGTGGGACCTAATGTATCCTCTGAGTTCACTCCTCTTTGTGAGAGGAGCAGATTTACTCAAAAGGAAAATTCTCTCAGGGTTAGTGTCTGCATGTTTTTCCAGCTGCTAGCTCTCTCCCCGTCCCTCAGATCCATGTGCCTTTCCAGACTGTCAGCTCTTCATTCATGTTCACATGTGTGTACTCTTCCTCCTCTCCCACTGGGAAGCCTCCCACAGCCCACCCAGCTCCTCCAATGCCATCCTTCACTTCCTCTCCTGGGGCAAGGCAACAGGACCCAGCACTGCTCCCATGTCCCTGATTACTGGGGTTAAAACCATCTCATCTGCTAATGTAGATACACAGAAGTACTTTCAGCAAAACCTGTTTGAAAAACAGGAGCAAACCTTTAAAATCCTGTAAAATCCTCTCCATTCCAATATCTTCCCTTTTTTTCAACCTTCCCTTTTTTGTTTCCCTTTTTTCTCTTTCAAGTCATAGAAAAGTTTTATATTAATAATCATCGGTGTCTCTTTTTCATGGGTATTTGATTCCATATTGTTGCTGAAAAAAGGGTAAATATAAACGGTTCCTAAAGCATTCAGAGTCATACACCCACATTTCTCTCCAATATTATCTTGCTTTTCAAAGTCAGACTGAAAAATGTACAATTATTGTGAAAGTTTTAAAACAAATTTAAAGGTCTGATTCCTCAAAGTTCAGGTAGTTCATGACTCAGAAGCCACCAAAGAAAGTAAAACCACCAAAAAATATGAAAATCCTTTTACAGGCAGAAAATGTTAATGGGAGAAACATTAAAGGTGTTAATAGTACCAATGCCATATTCAGCATCTCCTCTAAATGGGGAAGGGAATGTTACTGTTGGCAACCCTAGGCAATGACAGGAAGTATTTATTAGCTCAATGGGATCCTATATTTGCAAGGGTAAATCCTGCCAGCAAGAATTATCGCTCTGTTGACAGACTAGCTAAGGGGCCAGGGAGAAGGTAGGTGGCAAAGTGGGCATTCACTGAGGGCAAGGGAGGGGTGCAGGAGCCCCCAAAAAGCAGCACTCCCCAGGCAAGAGAATTCCCAGGGCTCCCCTCTCGCCCTGCTCAGAGCAGCTCACAGCTGTGGCCACTCTGATGGTATTTTTGTGAATGGTGAAAGGAGACTTTGGTCCAACAAGTTATAGGAGAAGTACTGGGCTAAAAGAGAGAAGGGCAAAAGGGAATAAAAGCAATGAAAGGTGATTAATGTTATGTAGCTGTAGACAGATGCTTGCCTATAAATCATGTGATGGTGTGTAACATGAAAAGAAAATCAAAGCAAGTTATTCAAAGGGAAACTCCATAACACATGGAGAAAACTCTTCAAATGTACACCATAGGCTTGATTTTCTCTGCTCAGAATACCTGCAGCATGCATAGACTTCACTGCCAACAGGGACTATTCATTTATTATGGTTATGTAGTGCCAGGCACTTGAAGCAAGTCCTACAAAGCTCTGTGATTCATACAGACCACAGACCTAATCCCAAAACGTTTATTGTCATCAGTGAAAAAAGGCTAAGCTGTGACAGGCACTCTTGGCCAGGAAGAAGTAGAGCTGTTGCCCTGACTATTTTGGGACAAAGACGTCCTGTTCCTCCAAAGCCTAAGCTGGGAGCACATCTTTCCCACTGGGAAGCACCAGCCAGGCTGGCTGCAGGGGCAGCCAGGGGGAACCTGGCCCTCTACAGCAACTTCAGATGCCTGTTCAGATAAATGCAGATGCAGGAAAATAAAGGACTTGAGTTTAATTTTTGTGTGTGTTTGAAATGATGGCAGTCTTAATTCCTTTCAGTCTTAGTCTTAATTAGTCTTAGTAGTCTTAATTATCCTTTTCATTTTGACAATATTAAAGCATTCCTTCTAATTCATTTTGCTCTTCTATGTATCCCGAAAACTGTCCTGTGCTTAGATGATAAAACATCCCCTCTCCCTCCAAAAGTGTTTTTATGTTCTTGCGTAATGTGAATTTAAATGAGGACTGGGGCAACGGCATTAATGTGGTATTCTTCCAATTCAGTTTAAAGCTATTGACCTTCTACCCTTTTGTAGCTGTAACACTAGGTTGTGATACAGAAACTCAGGATAAACATGCAAATAAAATATTTCTTCTTTGCTTTTGTGAAGGTTCCTTATGATTATAGAGTTAATTCATTGTTCAACCCTCCCTTGTTTCAGTAGCACATATAATGTTGCTGACTTTGTCTGGGTAATTACCAAGGATGCTTTAATTACCAAGCTGCCTGTGATATCCAGTAACTTTCTGGGCAGTGAGGAAACTCCAAAGGAAAGCAGATGCTGGGAAAGGTTTTGGAAAAGGTAGAGAGAAGGATCTAAGTAATTATGGGCCTGCCTCCTGACACGAGTCCCAGCAGTATAATGGAATGACTCATATGGATCTAGATTAACAAAGAATTAAGGGAGGAAAATATCATTAATGCCAATCAACAGGAGTTTATGGGAAGAGACCCTTTCAAACTGACTTGTTATCTTTCACCAAGGAGATTGTAAGTTTGAGTGATAAACGTAACAAAGCTGGTGTAAAACGCTTGGACTCCTTTAAGGCCTTCAACTTGTTGCAGCAGGACATTGTGATTAAGAAACCGGAAAAATCCAAAGCCAACATGACACATATAAATTGGTTGTTTAATTAATCATCCCTGAGACACCACCATGGGGTTCTTGGAAGGGTGCTTGGGGCACTGTGAGCAGCAGGCGCTGCTCCTTGGGTGCCACCCTGGGACCTCCGGCTCAGTGTCCCACCTCAACCACTTATTCAGTCCTCAGCTCCTGCACATCTTCCCTTTGCTTGCTGGCAGACCCCACTAATAATCTGTGTCTTCTCAGAGTTGTTTATTTTTACATTTCCCACCCTGGATGGCCTGTGCATTGTGTGAATTTTCAAGATAGCAATTACTTACTGACAATTTTTTAACATCAGAAAAATGCAATATGGTCCCATAACCCTGCACAATTGGTTCTTCATCTTCACCAACGGATATTTTATCAAGAACTGTAAAGAAACAAAATGGATTGCTGATAAGGTTTGTAGATGTCACCAAGACAGAGAAAAAAGGTAAAAATTAAAGGATGTGTCACCAGTACAAACAAACCAGTTTGCAAAATTGCATTCAGATGAACAATATACATCTGAATATGAACAAAGGTAAAACCCACACCTGTAGGAATAGTTATAAAGGGTAGTTTCAGGAGATACCATATGGAGGGGAAGGGTCAGAGATACTGAAAAGGGCACATGAGACACAGCTGAGTGTGAGTTTCCAGAGTTCAGAGTTACAGTATCTGAGAGGGCTAAATGGGTTCTTTGGCTGTGGCATCAGCAAAATAACCTATGTCATGTCTGCATTTGGGTTTCAGGTTATTACAGATGAAAAGACATCTTCAGATCTGGTATCCACAGCACAAACCAATGGATAAGGTAGAGATGAATCAGAGGAAACATGCATGCTACTGCTTACAAATTGGAATCAAATGCCTTTTGATAACAGATCCCAATCTCTTTAGTGTCTAAAAGAGATGGATGTGCGTTGAGCTGGGTCCTGGTTTGAAGTAAAAGTCTGATCATCCATAATACAAAAACAAGACAGTTCCAATAGCTAGAAGATGTAATTAGCAGGCATATGCAAAGCAGAAGAAATTTTTTGTAAAAGTGAGGAGGAACAATCACATGGACAGTCTCCCTAAGTTGCTCACTGATTCCTTGACTCTGGTAATATTTAAATAAAAGATACAATCTAAATCAAACATAAGTTGCTTCAGAGAAATACACAGAGGGACTTCAGGGCTTGGTTCTGCTAAAACTTTGGAGACTCTGTGAGCAACAACCTGGGTCTTCACCTAAAGTGCCTTCAGAAACTACTGAGGCTCAGCCCATGTCTGGACCTCGACACACACTTTTGTATGAACAAGGTAGATTTAACACATGTGGGCTATACTAATCTTTAGGATAACCTGTACCCAAAAGCCCTGGAATTTATCTTACTGCTACAAAACAATTACTTCCCACTATCACTTGGGAACTGGCTCTTGAAAACATGACCTGTTCAGGAGTCATCTATTCTTTTCCCATCATTGTGAATGGAGGCTTTGATTCAGTATCAACCACACAGGAAGTGGCATAGGAGGTGCAGTAACATGCCTAACTTAGATGGCAATGCATCTAGGATGTTGCTTTGGTGGGGTCATGTGCTGGGAATGGAAGAGGCCTGCTATAAAAACCTATTTTAGCTTCAAACATATGGAGTCAAATTCAGAGCTAGCATCACTGCCAACTGGCTACTTGTCCTTTGTGCTGCCTTTGTAACCCACCTGACATCAGGCTCACGGAAAGCTGAGGAGGTATTTTCAATCCTCTGCTTCTCTGAACAGTGACCTTGTACCAACCCATGAGAGCAGTGCTCTCACCCGGCCCTCCACAGCACTGTGATTCTGTCCTGGAGCTATGATCCATATAGGCATTTGCGTCAAATGGTGGTGGAATTAGTGCAGTTCAGGCACTTGATAGCGATCCCATCATGAAGGTTCACGTGTCATGCACCACACCATATGGCTCTGCAGGCAGAGCACAGCATGCCTGGCCCTCCAGGACGGGAATTAAATGAGGTGTGCAGTTCAGGAACCACCACTGTTGGCTCCTGTCTGCCCCGGCTGCAGCCCCACCTGAGCCTCTCCTCACCTGAGGAATGCAGAGCAGTTGCAGTGCCACGGCCACCCTGCTGTCCCCAGGCACCTGTATGGACCTAAGGGAGAAGTTAACACTCACAAAATCCTCTCCCACCTCTCAGATCTCAGTCTCTGCTTGCCATGAAGCTGAGAAGGAAAATCTTTTCCCTTTCCAACGTTTTCTCTGCTGCCAACACCGCATTTTGCTCTGGCCTTGCAGCAGGTTGCACTTGGGCCTCATTATAACTGAGCATAGACTATTGATTCAGGTTGCAGACAGTAATCAGTCCTTTTCTATCAATAGCTTTGTCATGGACATTTTAAAAATCACACACTTCTTCCTACCATAAAACACTGTTAAAACTGTATTATCTGGAACATAAGCTTTTAAAACCAAATAAAAATACTGATTTCAAATGCAAGGAATGACTTCAGTTCTAAAGACAACACTAATGATAAAATAGTCCTGTAAATCTTTCACTGCATAGAATTACCTTAGAATTTCTACAAGAAAAAGAAAAGGCATTGGAATAAGAATGAATAATATTAGCTATATCCCAGTGGATGTAACATATTTTAAAATGTGTCTTTCAAAGGCTTAAGGAAAGAACCAAAAAAGTTTCATCAGGGCTAACGACTATCAATCTAAACTGGAAATTTTTTATAAACTACAATGATTTAATACCTGGGCAGATTCCCAGCTGATAAGCCTGTCATAGCTACAGAACACAACAAAGCACCTATAACAATTACATTAGCTGATTCTCTACTTGCCTGTACCAACTGATGTATTTCAGTCCCCAGCCTTTAAAGAGTGGTGAGTGGAATACAAATTCCTCAGTCACTTCTGCATTTGTAATCCTTCTTCCAGAATTAAGACTCAAAACCTGTGCATATGAATACATTAAACTTAATCCTTAAGTTTTGCCCAGCAACTGTAATCAAGTCCAACATTTTTTGCTTTGACTGCAAATGCTGTTAGAGCCTACTCTGTGCAGTTCAGTTTTAAGAGGTTCTTAGTGTGGCTTTTAATGTCCAGAAGAAAAAAATTCTAAATTCTTCACCACAGTGATATCATTCTGTATCTTATTGTTTTCTCTGTGAGGTGGCAGCCAAACGAGTGACATTAAAAAGGCACCTTAACTAGTGGAATCTGTTTCCTGTATGTTTTTGAGTCATATTCTCCAGCTTTACTGCCAAAAGCAAGTTTTTATAACTGCTAGCATTGTAGCCAGTACAGCTCAAAACACAAATTATCGCCTATTCTGGTAACATACAAACATTATCATCCAAGTCCCCCTCACAAAATCACTGTCTCTATCACTAGTGATAGCACAAGAACCAGAAAGCATGATAGGATTATCAGACTGCTTTCTGAGTTTTCAGAACCTTTACATAGGAAAAGAAATCACTTTCTGATTTGTGAATGGGGCTTAAGTAGTACCTGATAATAAACAGAACATTTATGGACAACAAAGAGGAAACCCATACAATCAGTTTTTTTCTATGGCCCAATTTCTAAGAAGAACATGAATACACTTTGAAATTAAATCATCTGTTTAAATGGGAGAGGCAGAATATAGCAACAATGAAATATAGAAGAAAGCACCTGCTATGCAGTTTGTCATTCCCTGTGCAAGTTTTGCTACACAGTAAAACCAGCTCTAATCAATGTTGTCATTTAATGGCAATAAAATAGCAAAATCAGCTACTGTTATTTTTGTGGTCTCAAGCACTTCAGAAGTTCTTACTTCAAAATTGCTTTGCCAGTCAAAAACATGGCTCTGAAGTATACTGTCCTCCCCCACAGCTCCCCTGCTCCCTGTGCCCTTTCCCCAGCCCCTTTAAACCTGGACTGCAGGTATTAAATGTGGGTTTTATCAGGGGCAATAGTGGAACTTCTACTGTATCAAAAAGAATTTCATCTGACTATCGACCATCGTACAGCTCAGATTTTATTGGAGTGACTGCTGCTTCCATGGAGCACAAATGCATGTAAAACACAATGCTAAGTTTAATGCCTCTTCATGCCTGTGCACAGAACTTCCACAGATCAGGACAGGCATGCTCCTAGGTGCAAACAGCATTATGTGTGCTGCTCACACCCTGCCAATTGCTCCAAGGTGGGCAGCTCAGCCTTCCCACGCTGGCTGGAGTGCCCACGAGTGCACGGTGAGAGCACTAGGTTGGGTAAAACCCAAAGAAACCTCTGCCCAGTTTTTGCCCTTTTTCTGACTCTGCCATAACTCAATTATAATTTTTTACAAACACACTGTAAAGAACATATTCTACTGGCAACCAAAAAGAAAAAGATGAAGCAGCAGCCCTGTGGCAAAAGCAGAGTCAGGAGATCTGGATACTTTTCCTGGCTTTGCTTTGGATTTCGTGACTGACCTTGACAAGTCAGATATAGACAAATCCCACTCCCTGCTCTGTGCAAAGGGTCCTGCCTGCTTCCCAGGGAGATGGCTCCACTATGACTATGTATTGTCTGCATGGATGTGCATGTACCCACAGAAATACAAACATTTGCACAAGGGGTGAGTCCTGAAATCCAAAATACCTCTCATTAACACAGTGCAAGACATCAGCTTAATGAGAGAGTCGGGAAGGAAAATCTGCAGGTCAGGTGTTGTGGAGCATTTTGTAGTCCTGATGATGAAGTAAGAGATATGCAACTTTATTGGGTGGTGTTCCAGGGCCATCTTTCCTTGCTCATGTCTCTAAAAGCAAGGGGAATATCACCTACATCACAGGATGGATTTCAGGGCTAAGCTGGCATATATTTATGAGAGCCATAAAGTTTGTCAGAGAAATTCCACTTTAGAAAGACAAAATGTTACTGCTAGGCTGCCAGATCTGCAGATATGCCAAGTTTCTACAAATCCCACCAGATCCAGCCTTCTTTTTTCTACAGAGGTTCATATTTTCTCTGTAAAAAGAAAAAAAAACCAACAAAACAAAATAAAATAAAAACCAAAACCAAAAAAAAACCCAAACATAAATAGGTTCAGTTTTAAACCACCTACATACTGAATATACAGAAGTTATTCCTCTTGTTTTTCACTCATAATTAGATCTACTCATGACTATACCAAGATCTTCTTTATAGACTTAAAAAGGATCATGCAGAGGAACTACTGGATATACAAAGAATGTTTTGATAGCCCAGGCTTCCACCCTCTTTCAACAAATGAGCCAAGCATCAAGCTGGTATGAAAACACAGTGCTGTAACACTGTATGGGCATCTGACGGCACCAGGTGAGATCTGCCAACACCAGCCTCAGCCCTCTGCCGGGTGTGAGCTCCCTTCTGTACCACACACCATCCTCCGGGCTGGGAAAGCCCAGAAAAGGGAGGACAAGCTTTGGCAGATGGCCCAGGGACCAAACCCTGACGGGATGACCCATTCCTGGACTTCCCATGCCTGTGTCCCTTCCCCTGGCTGTGAGTGGGCAGTGGGATCTGTCCCTTCCCCAGCTAAGGGTGGCTCTGCAGGAGATCTGCCATTTCTCCAGCCTCTCTGCAGCACCAGCCCCTCTGCCCCACCGTGCTCCCCAACTCCTGAGCTCCCCACCTCACCTCACATGGCATCTCCTCTCACGCCAGGGGGCCTGCAGCTCTTTTTAGAATCATGGAATCACAGCTGTTAAGGGGTTGGGAGAAACCAGTGCCAGCCCCCTGCCATGGGCAGGGACACCTTTCCACCAGACCAGGTGGCTCCAAGCCCCACCCAGCCTTCAACATTTCCAGGGACAGGGCATCCACAGCTTCTCTGGGTAACCTGCTCTGGTGCCTCACCACACTCACAGTAAAAAATTTCTTGCTAGTATCTAATCTAATTTTCCCCTCTTTCAATCTGTACCCATTACTGTTTGTCCTATCACTACAGTTCCTGATGGAGAGTCCCTCTCCAGCTTCTCTGTAGCCTCTCTCAGAGACTGGGAGGTTGCTGAGTTCCCCACACCACCTTCTCTTCTCCAGGCTGAACAGCCCCAACTTTCTCAATCTTTGTAGGGGAGATGCTCCAGTCCTCTTATCAACCTCGAGATCCCCTCTGGACTTGCTCCAGCAGTTCCATGTCCTCCTTGTATTGGAACACCAGAACTGTAGGCAGTGCTCCGGGGGGGGAGCACTCACAAAGGCGAGCCCCACTCCAAGCCGTGCCGCCCCAGGGCTGCTCCGATCCCCGGAGGGCAGTGGAGCCGGCAGGGAGGGCAGCAGCCGGTCCCCGGGAGGGACGAGACCGCTCCCCGGAGGACAGCGGGGCCAGCAGGGAGGGCAGGGCCGGTCCCCGGGAGGGCAGGGGCCGCTCCCCGGAGGACGCGGGGCGGGCGCGGAGGGCAGGGCCGGTCCCGGCCCCGAGGCCCCCGCACACGCCGGGCGAGGGGCGGGACCTTCCGGTTCATGT